>JAJLVG010000403.1:0-16704 GCA_030564585.1 Martiniozyma abietophila
TGGATCATCAAAGATCATATTAGTAATTCAAGCAATCTACCGTCACATTCCCATGCATCTGTTACAGACTATCATATTGATATAAAAGATTTAGAAGCTACATTATTTAATCGAAGTACAGATATGGAATTAGTAAACAGAACAATTATACGTTCAAGTGATCCGGGAGTCATATTTTTAAGAATTTCAAAATGTTACGAACAAGTTGTTAAAGTTCCATTACTTGTTTCTAATTATGATTCATTTGTAATGGCAAAAATGTGTTTGACATTAATTTACCTTTTAAATGCATTTATTGATGTCAGCTCAGAAATTGAAACTGAACTTGAGGATAAAATGATAATTTTATCAAAATTGACTAAAGAAAAGCTTCAAAAGAATACAAAATTTGGTGTATTGAATAAAAAGGTGATGTCATCAGAAACTCAAGAAAATATGGATTTAAGTGAAATAGATGAAAATGGATTTGTAGAATTCATGGATTCTATATTTGATGATGTTTCCTTTGTTAATGCTTTCCAAGATATGAATTCTTTTATGAATCAAAACACTGGTATTCCTATTGAATTTGATTAAATCTTGAATTGTGTGTGTGATATGTGTGATTCATATACATTTGTATAAAACCTTTTGTAAATAATTAAACTATTTAAATTAATGAATGGAGAAATGAATATAATGAGAGAAAGACTTTCTTTTTTATGTCTCGTTAATTTATAATGAGAAGGAAAAAAAATATATTCCGCTCCTCCGCAACAGGACTCGAACCTACAATCTTCTGATCCGTAGTCAGACGCGTTACCATTACGCCATACGGAGCTGAACATGCTGTAATAAAATTAATCTTTGATATATACCTCAATTTTGGCAAAAAATTGCCGACTTTTGATACTCTAAAATCAACAAAATATTAACATTAATAATATGCTATTGACCCTAAATTGATAACAAAGCTGTATATATTTACATTATAGGATCCAACAAATTTATAAGGTGTGTACTTAACTCAAACACTCATAATAACTCAGAATATAAAAGTTAGGCTGTTTTCAGTAGTTTATCCCAAAAATCTGCCAGCCCGAGAGTGCGAATGTTAAAAATATTTTAGTTTAAAACAAGAAATCTTTCTGTTTTTGCTCATTTTTGCTTTAATTTAGGTTCTGTTGAATGATCAAACCAATAATAGAAGTACCCATCATATATTTTGAATTTGACGTTTTAACCAGAAAGTGGAAGCTATCTGATTTCCTAAATTGTCCTAATTGTCATGATTAATTTGATATAATGCATAGAAACAGTGATCAATTGCTCTATTTCTGGTCTTCAGTATCTTGGATTATTGTTTCTTTATAAACCTTTCTAGCTTTTTGCAAAATCATCCGTAATTAGGCCTTTTAGTTTACTCATTGAAATAATATATTTATTACACAAAACATAAAACCCGTACACCATATACGTATTTTATAATTTTTATTATATTACGTAAACAATGTTTCTGGCAGTGCACGAAAGAAAGGTGGCGAACAGAAACGAGAGTTCAAAAGAAGGTTACAGCACTTTGAAAGGAAAAGAAATACTATACAACACACTCAAAGATGTCTGATCCTAGTAGTATCAACGGTATGTACTATTAAATTCTATTATAATTTTTTTTTCTTTAGTTACACATGTTAACAATTACTAACTTTAATATCATTATTTTTTTTATATAGGTGGTACCGCCGTCGCAATGGTTGGTAAAGATTGTGTAGCAATTGCATGTGATCTTAGACTTGGTTCACAATCACTTGGTATATCGAATAACTTTGAAAAGGTTTTTCATTATGATCATGTCTTTTTAGCTCTTACTGGTTTGGCTACAGATGTTACAACAGTTTATGAAAACTTTAGAATGAAGACAAACCTTTATAAAATGCGAGAAGAAAAGCCAATTGAACCTGAAAAGTTTGCAAATTTAGTCAGTAGTTCATTATATGAAAGAAGATTTGGACCATGGTTTGTTGGTCCTATAGTGGCTGGATTAAATTCAAAGACAGGTAAACCTTTCATTTGTGGATTTGATTCAATTGGTTGTATTGATTTTGCTAAAGATTTCATTGTTTCTGGTACTGCAAGTGATCAATTATATGGTATGTGTGAAGGTCTTTATGAACCAAATTTAGAACCTGAAGATTTATTTGAAACTATTTCTCAAGCTCTTTTAAATGCAGCAGATAGAGATGCATTATCAGGTTGGGGTGCAGCTGTTTATGTTATTACAAAAGATAAAGTTATTAAGAGGTATTTAAAATCTAGACAGGATTAATCTTATTGTTTCATTACTTTCTTCATATAGAGTATGTATTTTGTACAGGTTAAAGTTTAAAAAAAAAGAAAGTAGTTTAAATGGAAAACATTCCCAGTTATACATGTGATTCATGAAAGTGAATCACCATATATACACACACATATATATTCTACGATTCGAAAAGTAAAAAAAAAAAATTGGTTAAATAACAAGTATCAATCATTTTTTAAAAAGAAAGCTCATCACTACATAAAGAATTTTTAATACCCCATTCTATGAATAATATAACTTTGGGCAACAGTACCAACAATACCAACAACAGATCCCACAACCCATTTAGCAACCCATTCTTTTGGATCAATACTTTCCAATTCTTCAAGTTCATTTTCTGTATATAAACCTTGAGTCCATTGTGCCCATTTAAGAGGTAAAGGTTGCGAATGTGCTGTTAAATTGATATTATGAGTAGTATCTTTTAAAGAACAAAGAAATGTGAATGATGATGAAGAATGTGAATTAATTGTTTCATCTGAAGCATCACTTTTTAACGGAGTTAATATATCTTTTGCTGAAGTCCATGGTAGAATTGAAATATAAATGTATGATTTTGCTGCTACTATTGGACGACTTTCAACAACGATTGGAGAACCAGTTGGAGAATTATCAGTAGAATCATCCGTTGTTGATGATCCATCCTTTGATTCTAATGTTGATGATAGTATTGAAGTACGACGTGTTTTCATATCTGCTTCAATATTTGCTTTCGAGAGTTTTTCAGCGTCACCGCCTTTTCCAATAAACAGACCCCAATCTTCAATATTATTACCAGATGATGAAGAAAGGTCAATAGTACTTGGAGAAGTTTCAACAACTTTGACTTCAATTCTACCTTCAACTTGTTCATTCATAACATTTTCAAAAGTTTCTTTAACAATATCTTTAAATTCATGAGCAATACTAACTTTCATATCATGAACTAAAACAATTTCTAAAATCTCATCTCTAGTATTAATCTTTTCAATTACACTTGAAACAACTTCCATACCTTTATTAATTCCTGAATTAAGACTTTCTAATTGATCACCAAATTGATCACCTAACATTTTTAATTGATCTTGAGATAATTTATTTAAATTTGCACCAACTTGACCAAGTCCAAGAGATTCTAATGCCTTTTTAGCATCAGGAATTGATATTTTAAGTAATTCAGCCTTTTCTTCATCAGTCATATTACTTGTATCTTCATGAATACCAGTAATACCAAATTCTTTAAATGCTGATCTAATATTTTCTTCAAGTGGAGCATTTTTTAAAGTATTTAACGCAGTGTCAGCTTGCTTTTGTGCTTGTGAAGTTATTGATTGAGCAGTATCCCAAATTGAAGAGGTAGCATTGGAAGCTGCTGAAGACCACCAAGAAGATAATGATGATAATCCAACACCGATAGATTCTTCAGTTGATTCCACTTTATTTTCCTTTTCCTTTTCCTCTTCCATTTCAATAACTTTGTTAATTGGCTTTTCAACTTGATTTTCTGAATCAAATTCAACTCTGACATCATCATTCAAATTCTTTCCTTTATTTGGTTTAGCAGATTTTTCTACCTTTGATTCTTGTTTAATTATTGGTTTAGTTTCTTTAGGCTTATCTTCTAATTGATCAAGGAATTCAAGAATATCTTTATCAGTATTTCCAACATCATTTGGTTTCGCATCGGCTGGTAAAGAGTCTAAAAACTCCAAAACGTCTTGCTCGTCTTTAGAACTCATTGTGCTTTACTAGTATATCTTTTATTAACAACGAACAGGAAAGGACGACATTTTTAAAGAAAGAGAATTTATTCAATAATCGCGAGATGATCATTTAGAAAGGGGAGAGAAAGAGAAAGAATGATAAGTAATAGTTTAGATTCATGAATAACTGTTACTATTTCAATTAAACTCATATATATGTTTTATGTACTAGAATTGTATAATAATGTGTTGAGAAACACTAACAATCATCAATTTTTTAACTTTCTCTCTATATACTCTTTAAAGAGAGAGCATTATATATTAGCGACGGACGAACGACGCGTGTTTTGTCTTCTTCGCCAGTTATCAATAAGAGCTACTGTAAAAACTAATCATGTGTGGTCGATATGCACTTCCTATAGATCCAAATACTTTACCAGAACGATTTGCAGAACAACATAATTTATCTGTTGATAATGTGGTACTATCAAATTCAAAATCAATTACCAATCATAAATATAACATTGGACCAACTGCAATTGTTCCAGTATACCTTTCAACCAAATCTACAGATTCTAATTCAATCAATCCGACTCATATTATTTCATTCATGAGATGGGGGCTTATTCCTTATTGGTTTAAATCATTTGATCAATTTAAATCTGCTCATTTATCAACTTTTAATGCTAGATATGAAAATTTAGAATCAGGAAAACTATGGAAAAATTGTTTAAATCATAGATGTGTTATACCTATTCAAGGATATTATGAATGGCAAACAGATTCAAAAGGTAAAAAGACACCTTATTTTATAACAAGGAAAGATAAAAAACTTATGTTCCTTGCCGGAATTTTTAATACGAGTAAAATTGATGATGAAATGATTTCATCTTTTACAGTGATTACATGGGATGCTCCTAAAATGTTAAAATGGTTACATCATCGTATGCCTGTAATATTAAAACCAGAAACCCTTGAATTTAATGAATGGTTAGATGGAACTAAAAATTTTAAAGATTTATTACATATTTATAACGATGATGATATCGAGTGGTTTAAAGTAAATCCTAAAGTTGGTAATAGTAAGCTAGAGGATCCAAATTTTATTCAACCATTAAAAGAAATTAAAAAAATTGATTCTTTCTTTAATAAAAAAATAATAAAAAAAGATTTAAAACAAGAATTAAATGATAAAAATATAAAAGAAGAACTAAAAAGGCATGAAGAAGTTTCAATTAAAAAAGGAAATGATGATAATCTTGAAGAATTGAAATTAGATGGAGATAAATTAAAAGACAAAACAGGTTTAAAATCCATAAAAACTGAAGTCAAAAGTGAAAAGCATGGATGCTCAGAAGAAAGCGTCGATCGACGTAATAAGAAAAGAAAAATTTAAAAATTTTTTTTTTTCACTTTTATTCTGTTAAATGGTTTTACACTCTATCTATAACTGAAATTATTATACACATCCAACCATGTCTGCTCCTAGAGAAAGAATTGTTCCTATAAGGAATCCGTCTCTTCCATCACAGATCCACCCAGAGCAGAGGTATTGGAAAGGATTCACAAATTCCCAACTTGTGAAAGAACATAATGCTATCACACATATAAATTTTGATCCAAATAGTCCACATGATTTTGCTGTTACTTCATCAACTAGAATTCAAATCTTTTCATCAAAAACTAGAAAGGTCGTTAAAAGTTTTACAAGATTTAAAGATACTGTCTTTTGTGGTGAATTTAGAAATGACGGTAAATTATTAGTTGCTGGTGATGCATCTGGTTTAGTTCAAATATTTGATGCACACCATCCAAGAACTTTATTAGTTTCTATTAACCCAACAACCCATCCTACTCATATTACCAAATTTCATCCAACAACAACAACTCAATTATTGACTTGTTCAGATGATCGAGTGGCTAGAATTTATGATATTTCACAATCACAAAAGCCAATAATTTCTTTTGATGACCATGATGATTATATTAGATCTGGTTTGTTTATTCCAAGCTCACCGAATCTTGTTGTTACCGGATGTTATGATAATTTCATACGTATATTTGACACTAGAACTGGTAGTGACCCAATTATTAAATTCAATCAAAAATCGCCTGTCGAAGATCTTCTTTCCCTCAATCCTACAAATCTTGTTTCCGCAGGTGAAAGTGTAGTGAAATGTTGGGATCTTGTTGCTGGTATGCAATCTAAATCTTTAACTAATTTCACTAAAACAGTTACATGTTTAAGTGATGCAGGTGAAAAAGGTATTTTAGCAGGTTCAGTTGATGGACATGTTAAAGTTTTTGATACATCTAGTCCTAATTGGGATGTGAGATTTGGTTGGAAATTTGGTTCTGGTGTGCTAAGTTGTGGTGTTTCTCCAAATCATAAACATTTAGTTGTTGGATTAAATTCTGGATTATTAACGATAAGAACACGAAAGACAGAAGATAAACTTAATGTTACTAATAAAGAACAAAAGCCAACAAACTTTATGAGGATGATGAGAGGTGGTGATTATTTAGGTGAAGACGAACAACATATCATTGATGATAAACATTCATCAAAGAAGTTGAAACCATTTGAAAAGCAACTAAATCAATTTAAATGGGGAGATGCTTTGGATATTGCTATTAAAACACAGTTACCAAAAGAACTTACCGTCACTTGTATGATGGAGTTGAAAAAGAAAGGTAAAGTTAAAGTTGCTTTATCAAATAGAGATGAATCCTTCCTTGAACCATTTTTAACTTGGTGTTTGAAATCAATTGATGATCCAAGAAATGTTAACATCATTGCAGATTATGTCATTTGCATTTTAGAGATATATGATGACTTAATATCTAAAAGGCCAGTTCTTGAAGAACTAATCCTTAATTTACAAAAGAGGGTCGAAGCTGAGATTTCAAAATGTCAAGATGCAAAGAAGATTATTGGTATGTTAGAATTACTTAGTGCCTGAAAGAAATGTATTATTAAGCATATATATAATTCCCTTTTATAAAATTAAGCTTTTCTACTTTTAATATTAATTTGTTTTTTATGTGTCTGTGAGACAACCAATTGAGAACTATTTATAACTTCTATTATTTGTTGAATCAGTCAATTCATGCAGATATAATATCAATAGTTCAATTTCTTCTTTTAAACCTTCCCTTACCCTTATGATTAATCTTCAATCTAACAAAGTTATTGGAAAGTGGATGCTTACCTTTATTACCACCTTTTTTCTCTGCTTCCAATAATTCAGTAAAATCTTTTCTTTCATAAATTTCATCTTGAAATCGTTGGTCATCATCATCACCTAATCCAACGTCAAATGGTCTCTTTTCACCAGGGACCGGTTTGAGTGTTTCTATTCCGTCATTTATCAATTCATGGATATTCACATTATCAAATGAGTCATCAACCTTTTTAAACTTATCAGTTTTCATCTTTACTCTCTTAGTAGATCTTTTTATTGTTTTAGTATTGTCTCTAATTTTAGCGTAAGGATCAAAAGTAGCAATATCTTCTTCTCTCATTTCTTCAACATCCTCATTATCATTATCATTATCATTATCATTATTATTATCATTATTTTCAACATCATTTTCTTCGATTTCAGTAACCTCATCTTTAATGAAACTTTGTAGCTTTTTAACTTCACCAAAAATTCGTAACTCCTCATTTTCATCATCAGGTAAAGTCACTAAAATTTGGTTTACAACACCTTCTTCCTCCATAAGATCTGTAAGATTTCTTTTTAATCCATCTAATTCCTTATGCATGTCAAATAAACTTTTACCAAATCTTTTTATTAGTGGAGATGGTTCAATGGTAAAGCTATGATCTCGCTCTGTATCATGATTATCAGGTTCACTGCTTGCTTTCATAAGTGCAGAAAGTTTATTTTTTGGGGAAAAGCCCAAATTTGGCTTATTCTGATCGTATCTGTGTTTGGGGTTCTCATTATCATCATCATCAGAGCTAATTTCTTCTTGTTCAATATCACTCCATATATCATTGTCTGATTGAGAGCCAAAATGTTCTAAAGCTTCATCAACAAAAATAATACTCTTTGTAACGTTTCTTAAATAAAGGGGAGTAGTTTTGATTCTGAGTTTTTCTGACAAATTCTTATTTGTAGGTGTTCTCATTGTTAAATCAATAACCCTATTAGGTTTACTTGGGGTTTTGAATTCTGCAACACCGTTATCTATTTCCTTAGCATCTAGCTTAATTCCTAAATTAAGTTTAACTTCAGGTTGCTTACCTATAGGAGAATTTCCATGTTTCATTGGTGACTTTTCGGGTGAAGTTTGTATAGCAAATAAGCCTAAAAATCGTCCATTTAATTGAGGAGTTGGTCCAACTTCTGCGTCATCATCTTCTTCAATATTGTACTTTTCATTATCTTCCATACTGAGAGGTTCTTTATCATTATCTTTACCAGTACTATTACTATTATTATCGTTATTTTTATTATCACTTACCTTTAGATTTTCTTTATGTTTAAGTTCTCTCAATTCATTGATTTTATTTTCTAATGAAGAAAAATAAGAATCAATATGTTTCCCAACATCATTCCAAAATGATTTGAGTTCCTCTTCCCCATATTTTGGATTAGCATTACTTTTACCAAAATTATCCAATTTTATTGACATTAAATTTGATTTTTTTATACCTTTTTCAATTCTATCCATTAATTTACGTAACTTTGAGTAAATTTTTAACATTTTACCAACTTTATCTTCACCTTTAACCTTTTCACCTGAATGAATCTTTAATTCAGATTTTAAATGTTTTAAATACCTTATTAATAACTTATATTTTTTTAATTGATCAATAGAGATATGATCTTTAATTTCTAATTTCAACTCAACTGTTGAGATTTTATCATTACCATTTCGATTAATTCCATCCCGTATCTGTTCTTTCATATATATTTGGAATACTTAAACTTTAATTTCCACGTAACAAGACAGTAGAGTGAAGTTGTTAGTAATATTGACATATCAGAGTGTGTTGTTTTAAAGAATATTGAAATAATAAAAATTTTGAAAATCGTCGATAGTCGCAATTACAAATGACATCTCATTTTATTATATACAAATAACCATTCAAACCTTATTATAAGAAGACTTTGTATCAAACTAACAAGTAATCAGTGGTTTGATTATATGAACTTAAATTCTTTAGTAAAATATTATCACTGTTCAGTGAAACGAATCACTTATAAGACGAGAATCATTTTGTATTTATTCTTTTTTTTTACAAAAGCTCATTTCCTTTATTTAAAGTCAAACATATTATAAAGGTTAAATGAATAGATAAATATATATGAGAAGTTCTAGTAACTTTGAAAAGATAAAAGAAACAAAAATCATGTAACTCTACCTAAGATTCCTATTTTTTCAACGGTATCACGAACAAGTTCAACTTTATGCACCAGATCATAACATAAAAACACAACTGTTAAGATCATAGTACTATAACAACCAACCATCCAGCGATTATCTTCATGGATGTTAACCAACCACATGATGTTGAGACTGAATGCCCACCAATATAAAATAATTATCACCATTAAGAGGATACCGTGAGAATAAATTAATTTAAGTACACGAGATAACCTGTTTTGGTCCGGTGTAAAATTTGTAATATTTGAAGAAAATCCTGATCCAAAGGTGAAAAAGTATAACATTAAAACAGAACCAACCAATGTATATATGATGCATGTACAAACCAAACTAGCAGTTGATAACCAATCGTGATGCTCAAATTGATATGCAGATGGCACAGCATTTCCAGAAAAGTGTAAAATACCGTTAACAATAACATCAAACACAACGATAGCAAATATTATCGTTTTAATAAGTGTAAGTGCCAACAATTGTGGCCAAAGTTGCCTTTGACGTTCGTACATGTTTTTTTGATAAGTTTTGTAATCATCTGATTGAGTATTAAAATTACTACGATGAAAGTAAGGATTATCATAATCGTAGTAATCCATACTTTTATGAGTATCACTATCTTTGTTTGCATCATCACTATAATTTTCATAACCATCTTCATCATCATTATAATACCCATCATAATGATACCCAATCGCGTCATCATCGTCATCGTTTTGGTTTTCATAGTCTTCATCATCATCATCATCAAAGCTCACATCGTAGCTAACATCTTCATTATCGCTATAAATTGATTCTAGATCTATATCCAAATCTGATGGAATTGAATGAGTTGGTAACCTTGTTCTTGTATGAATATATGATGGATATATCCCTGTTTCTTCATCCCCGTTAACATTATCAGAATCATTATGAATAAGTAATTCACAATTTTTTATTTTACCTTTAACTAGTAGATCCGCATCTACTGTAGGCCTTCCTAAATCAGACTGATCATTAAACATTGGTATAGTTGTTTGTCTTTTTAATGTATTATTATTATTATTATTATTACCATCATTATCATCATCATTATTATTACTACTATTATTAGTATTTTTAGTATTATCATTATGACGATGACGATGATGGTTATTATCTTCATTTGTAAAATAATGATTCATAATACCTTCTATTTGCTTATCCTTTGTTGATAAATTTGAACTATGTGAATGAGATTTATGTAATCCAAGCATTTTCCAATCAAATAAGCCTATTCTCCATCTTTCAATTACTCTTCTAATAACTAAAAATAAATTAATCCAAATTAATATTCTATCAACAAATAACATTCTACGAGTTGTATTTGTATCAAATACTCTATTATTAAAATCCCAAATATCAGAAACATTTCTATTAAATTGATCATCTAAAATATATGATGATTTCACAAGGGTATAAGTTTGAACAACTGAACAATATCCTGTTGATAATAATAAACATAATTTTGATTTAATTGCTTGGGTTGTTGGTATCATGAATTGTGTTTGAGTCACAGGATTATTAAATATATATTTAACAAATATATATTGTAAAAATGAATGAAATTCTTCCTTTCTTGGAAATTTTAAAATCCAATATTTTGGATTTATGAATTGTTTAAAAGTTAAATTTGATGGTATTGTATTTAAATTTGAATCTAATTCATTTGCAGTTAATGTTTCATTTATTTTTAATACTGATGGTGAAATAACAGATGTTGAATTTGTAGTTGATTGAATTTGTTCATTATTATAATTTTCATGTTGATGTTGAAATTGAGTTTGTTTAGGAATTACCAATTGTTCTAATTCTATGTTATTTAAATTATTATTTATATTCTTTGAATTAAAATTGAATATTCGTTTAAATATTAAAATATAATCTTCAATTGTATTATAAAATCCTCTTAAAGTTGGTAAGTTAAAATGAGGGAACATTAATATTTGACAAGCTAAAAGTAAAAATGAAAAGACACAAGTAGCACTAACAAATGTTTGAATTAATGAAATATCACCAATATCACCATAATTAACAATTGGATAATCTAATTCAGTTTGTAGTATATTAATTTCTTCAGAGGTTATTGAAGAATTAGAAAAATTAAATGATTTTACTTGTACTATTGCAAGGGGATTAACTATCAAAGTAACAGATGCATTTTTTAAAGTGACTAATGAAGAAACATCTATTGTATTAAGTAATTTAGCACTTGGTTTATCCCAATCAGATATTTGAGATGGATTTAAATGGTAATCTGAAGGTGTTGGGATGAATACCAATGGGCTAGTAAAACTTATTGTTGTACTTGGTCCTACAATAGCACCTCCTGTAACTTGGTAAGGTACGAACTCTTTTAAATTCGTAGAATATGCTACCATATATAAATATAACAAATGGTACTTTGGAATAACATTAGATACAGAAATAGAATGTAAAGTGCGTGGATTGAAATATTAAAAAATACTTAAAGTTGTAAGGCCGAGAGGTTTAAACCTTTACAATCTAGTAATATCTAGTATTACAATGATTACAATTAAATAAAAAAAGAGAAGATTGAAGATTTATCAGATTCATTAAATCAGTTTTCTTTGGTTGCGTTCAACGGCCCAGAAAGGCCTCCTACAGTGTGAATAAGTTTGCTCATCATTAAATCTTCAATCTTTCTCATTTATAAGTTATGGGTAAAATGGTACTACGAGACACAACACCTGTTGTGACTACAAAATACCTAACAATTAACTATTCGAATCTTCAGCTATCTGCGACACATCCGCAGTTTCACCGCTACCACCAGCCCAAATTTTGTACACAGCGGGCTAGCTGTTTAAATGATCCTTTCGAATCAAAGAAACAGGTAACGGATACTATCGGTCCGCCTGTCGAAAAAAGTCATCACCAGAATAGTAAAAATGTGTGGGTAAAGTAAAATAAAATAGAAGAATGAATGAAAAGTAAAGTCACCACACGCCGTCTGGCCTGGATTGATTTTTCATTTTCATTTTCAGTTTCATTTTTAAATAAATGAATGAATAAATAAATAATTAGAGGGACTCATACAAGGCTGAAACTTAACGAGAACACTATTGTCAACATGCCCCATACGGGATTCAGTCGGAACAATTGGTACTAAGGTAATAATCATCGCCCACTGTTTAAAGTGAAAGTGAAAAAATTTTTTAACGAAAAGAGCAGCGAAAACTGTTCCTTTTATACTTTCGCGTTGGGCAAACGGGAAAAAAATAAAATTTTCAAGTGTCGTGCACCGGTCGAGGAGAGGGTTTTAAGTATAACAAGTGATTCTATATATAATATTAGGTTGATGTTTATGATTCTTCATTGGTTGTACTTGTAAGAGGATCGTTATTAGCTGCAGCAACAACACCGGGTCTACCGAGAGCCGTCACAACACCATTAGCCCCATCATAAATCATTTGTAAGTTGTACTTGCTCAGCTGATCAAATTCTGGGTATAATCCTAATGAAATACCCATATTATTCTTAAAACAATATACATGGACTACCACATCTGGATTACGATATCTATGAACCAATCCATATTCTTTCATTACATTCCCAACAGATTCCTCAATCTGCGGCCTTTCAAACTTTTCAAAATTTCTTCTAGTTAAGTTAACAGTAAAAGTTTTAAATATTTTATCTTCTTTATCCTTTTTCAATCCATGGTCTTCTAACCATTTAGATACAGTTTCTGTCATCATTTCATTCCAACTTTCTTCAGTAGAAACACAACTACGATCAATAGGAAGTAATCGTTGAACATATCTACCCTTCTTTTCACCACTTTCTTTTAATTCTTCACAAATTTCATTAACTAATTTTGATGGTATGATAGGTGATTTAAATTTAAAAAATAATAAAGATTCAGAATTTAAATGAATTTCTCTAAATATACCTTGCTTATTATATTTACTATTAGACTTTTTTAAATCTGCTAATTCTTTAGCTATTTCATCTTCAATATCTAATTTTTCAATCTTACTTTCTTTCATTTCTTCTATATTACCATTTATTTCTTCTTCTTCAGCTTTTAAAATTTCAGAATAATTCTTTTTCAATGCATCCATAAATATTTCTTTAATTTCTTTAGCAGCTTGTGGTTCTTTCCTTCTTGGACATGTTACAAATATACCATATTCACCAGATTGAAGTAAATCTGTTTGTCTTTGTCTTTTTGAAGTAGACCCTTGATCAGATTTCGATCGTTTAGTACCCATTACTCAATTATATTTTAGTTTTTATAGTATATACTTATATATTGTGTGTTGTGTTGTATAAAATATAAAACAAAAGTATAAAAAGATTGTTGAAAGGATCTCACGCCAAAAATTTTTTTTTTCAAGCTTTTCTTTAATTTTCCTTTAAATTGTGCTCATGTTCAGCTTTCCATCCTTTACGACGTTGTCTTTCTTCATAAATTTCTCTATTTTTTAAAACACGTTCAACAATACTTTCAACAGTCATATCTTGCCATTCATGTTGATTTAATTTTTCTAAAATTTCTTTATTTTCAATAAATTTATATGCACTATTATCATTTGTACACCCATGAAAAATTTTTAAAATTTCATAACCATTATCCTTAAATTGATTTAAATAATCATTTGTTGGATGAAATGGAGCTCCTAAAACAATACCATCAATATATTTACTTTGTAAAACGCATAAAGATCTTTCAAATATATTCATTATTGGATAATTTTTTCCTTTTAATTCATTAATTTCTTTATCATCAATTATACCAACAACAATTAAAATATTTGAATCTCTTGATTTTGCCAAAGTTTTCAATTCTTTTAATGCAATAATATGACCAGGATTAAAAAGATCAAATGCACCATCAATATAATAAATTTTTGTTTTATTCTTTTCCCATAATTTTTCTTCATCACCTTTAATAAGTTGATGTAAATTACCATTATTATTAATTGTTGAATCTTTTGACCAAACCCAAACTTTTAAACTTGGACTTTTACCATCAGAACCAGTACTATATTCATTATATTTTATAACATTTGATTCATTTAATAATACTTTATTATTATTTGTTAAACCTTTAAACCAATTTTCCCAATTTTTATTATCAATTGATTGAAAATGATGATCCTTTGAAAATAATAACATTCTACCAACTAAATCAGTTGTACTAATATTTGGAGTTCTTTTAACAACAATGAATCTACCCATATTTTTAACAATTTCATAACAATCTTTACCATCTTTATCAGTTGTTATATCATCACCATGAACAACATATTGACAATTATAATCATCCATTACTTTTGGATCTGTTACATAAGGAGAATTCGGAACAACTGTTGTACACCATCTACAACCTTCGACAGCTGTAATTCGTTCTTTAAGTGTCATTACAGTTGGACCTTTATTTTCCATTATTTCTTCATCACTATGAATACCAACAATAAGTGATTTACCATGTTGTCTTGCTTGAAGCATTGCACCTGCATGACCATGATGTGCAAAATCAAAGCAACCATCAATCCAAATACGTTGTTCCTTTTCTTCTGACATTATTAAATTTAAAATGATTCTTTTAAATGTTTATTTATTTATGGTTTATATATAATTTAAAAATTGTTGCACCTCTTTTTAATCCATCCAATTGTTATGGTGTTCGTTTCAATTTGTATTATAATTTGATTAATAAGTGATTTTTACAGTCATAAGAAAATTGTTTCCGCGTAAGAAGCTCGCTCGTTTTTAGTGTTATAACTCTCTCTCTCCAACGTCTCTCTCGTTACTGGCTGAGACGAATATATAATAACTAAAGAACCTGTCGTAATATGTTGGAAAATTTAGTACTGAAGTGCCTACTTTAAATACCTAACAAAAACCAACCAAAGAAGTTTATTTAGCCATTTTAGTTGGGTTAAATGAAAATAATTTCAAAGTTGCAATTCACTTTGTATTATATTTTATAAAAAATTGATTTTTATAGTGGGCAAATTAATTAATTTGCTATTAATCCCATTCGCTCTAAAATGTTAGGCTCTAAAACGAAAGGACTGTTAGTTGAGTAAGTTTTACAAGAAAGAAAGACCACACGATTTTAAACTAATTTAACATGATAACTCACAGTAAGTGTCTCATTCCCCTTAATTGATAACATAATAGGTATTATTACAGTATAAAAAGTAGCTATAGTTTATAAAAATATGAGCACCTAACAGTAGTAATATATCTGTTTTACACGTATTTTATGCCCAAAGGCTCTCTCTAAACATTGTGTAGAAAGTAAATACGTATTTATATACAGACTGATCCATTGCATAAACTATAGTTAGTTGCAGTTACAATTTTATTTCCTTCCCACATTAAACGAAACGCCACAACGGTGGTACAATCCCGAATCGTCGGAGATTTTAAATATTTGGACATTTTCATCAACTTCACAACCAGTTAAAATAAATTCAATTAATTTAAAACATAATCTACTCACTTACTATTACTTTTTATAGTATAACTCTAAATTCAATTAATTTTCAATTATGACATTTAATTCTTTCCCTTCTGTCCCAATACCACGTTCTTTAATTTCTATACCATCAGTTGGTTTCGGCTCAGGAACTGCTTGGCAATGGAAAAAGAAAGCTGAAAATCCAATTACTGATGAAAATCCAAATAATACTCATCCTGAATTAGTTCAATCAATTTTAGATGCTTTAAAACAGGGATTTGTTCATTTAGATACAGCAGAAGTTTATACAACAAGACCTGATATTGCTGAAGCTGTTTTAAAAGCATTTAAAGATTCAAAAATTTTAATTAATTCAAGGAAAGATATTTGGATTACTGATAAATATAATGCAAAATCTCATCCAATAATTCCATCTAATAATAGTAGCGATCTTCATTTAAGAGGTCCTTATGCAAGTATGAAAAATTGTCTTGATATAATGGGACCTGAAATTGGTTATATTGATTTATTTTTATTACATACAATTAATTTAATTGATGGTATGAGTTTAGAATTTGCTTGGAAAGAAATGATTCGTTTAAAAGATGAAGGCCTTGTTAAAGCAATTGGAGTTTCAAATTTTGATATTAAACATTTAGAAATTATTAAAAATTCTGGTTTAGAATTACCACAAGTTTTACAAATTGAATTTCATCCTTATTTACAAGATCAATCAACTGATATTAGAAAATATTGTAAAGAAAATAATATTTTACTTGAAGCTTATGGTCCATTAGTTCCATTAACAAAAGGTAGAAATGCATGGAAAG
>JAJLVG010000404.1:1156-12487 GCA_030564585.1 Martiniozyma abietophila
TCCGAATTGATAAGTCCCTTTTTTTTTTTCAATTTTAAAAATTTTTGCCTATTATATAAATAATAAGTGAAGAAAAGGAGAGAAAGGAAATGTTATCAGCTAACAATTTACTATTAATTCCACAAGGTACTATTTAAACTTTGATATAAATTGGTATTATGTTACTTGTATTAACTTTGTATAGAGAGTTCCTTAATATTATGGAGAATTTGTTAAAAAAGATTTAGTAAAAATCTCCGGGTTAACAATTTTAAAAGACAAGAAAAAAATGAAACATTTAATTTTATTCCGATCTTCCGAGATAGCCGAGTATCCGACGACACTCAAATTCAATTTCATAATTTAATAGTTATTTTATTCTCTCAGTAATTTTATTAATTTTGTTAATTTTTATCTTTTTGGGGCGTTACACTATATTTTGTTTAACAAACGAGAGAAATTATGACTTTAAATACTGACATTAAGTTTTAACTAACTATAACAAATAGTAAATACTTGAAGTCACTCTCGTAAGTGTTGTGTTGTGTTGTGTTGTGTTGTGTTATATAATAGTGTAGCTTATTTTAGTTTTTTACTTGTTCATAACATGGGGTGTGGGGGCGGCGGCTGGGGGAAACATTTTTAATTTTTTAATTTTTATTCTTTTTCTCTTCCTCTCTGAATTGATTTATTTATAAACCTGTTTTTGATTTTATTTTTAATACCCTATTCACAAAAACTATGAATAAATTAAATGATTCAACAGATATAAATATTATTAAAATTAAAAAGAAGAGAAGAATACCTTATTCATGTATTAAATGTAGACAAAGGAAAGTTAAATGTGATAGAAAAAGACCAATTTGTGAAAGATGTAAAAAATCAAAAGGAAAATTAAATTGTCAATATGATGATGATTATGTTAATAGTAATTTAAAAAATAATATAAATATTTATCAATCATTTAAAAATTTTGAATTTGAAAATCCTGTTGCATTCGTTTCAACAATTCCTAATATTAATTTAAATAAATCATTAAATTTATCTAATAATGATAATAAAAATAATAATTTAATTGATAACCATAAAAAATTTTCAAATGATATCAATTCAATAACTTCTTTTGATATTAATAATAATATTATTAATCCAAATAATGATCTTATAATAAATAATAATCAACATCAAATTATAATATATAATCAACAATTTAATATTAATCAAAAACAACAACAACAACAATATCAATTTGAAAATCAAAAATTAGAATCTAATTCACTACCTAAATTAAATGTAAATTCATATTATTCACAACAACATGAACAACAAAATCTTAAATTATCATCATCATCATCATCATCATCAACATCATTTTTATCATCAAATTATTCAAATCATATAAATAAATTTCAATTAAATTCAAATCAATTAAATAATAATAATAATAATTCAATTTCTAATCAAAAAATTGAAGAAAATGAAATATTAAAAAAATTTCAAAAGGTAAATAAACTTAAAAAAAAATTAATTTTAATGGAAAATGAATTAAATAAATTAGGTGCTGATAAATTTTCATTAATAAAATTTAATGATGAATCAAATGATTTTAATTATAAAAATAATGAAATAAATTATTTTAATTATAATGGTACATTCATGAGAAATGTTTTATGGAAAAGAGATATATTCATGAATAGATTCTTAAAATCAATTGGTAAAAAAAATATTGAAAATATTAAATTTAAAGATAAATTAATTCATTTTTCATTAATTAAATTAGATGATTATTCAAATTTTGGTTTTATTAATTTACTTAAATTTATTATACCATTAAAATCAATTATTGAATATCATTTTGAACGATTTTTTAAAATTATTTATCCTTTTGTA
The DNA here is from genome assembly GCA_030564585.1 of Martiniozyma abietophila. NCBI lineage: Eukaryota > Fungi > Ascomycota > Pichiomycetes > Pichiales > Pichiaceae > Martiniozyma > Martiniozyma abietophila. The sequence continues at coordinate 3,026 of JAJLVG010000404.1, forward strand.
CCAGTTTTAGATGAAAGAATATTTAAAAATGAAATTGAAAAAATATTTAAATTTGAAATTATTCAAATTATAAAAGATGGAGAAAAAATTATTGATATGAAATTAAAAGATATTATTATTTTTTCATCATTAGATTATATTACAATTTCAATATTTTTAATAATTTTAAGACTTTCTTATTTATCATTTAAAATTGAAAATGAAATTAATAATAATAAAAAAAAAAATAATGAAATTAATCAAAATTTAAATGAAAAAATTTTAATTTCTGTTTTAAATTTTCCAATTGGTATTAATATATTTAAAATTATTAATTATTCAATAGAAAAATTAGATATTTTAAGAAATACATCAGTTGAAATTTTACAATTATTATTAATATTAAGATATTATCAAATAAATTCTCCTGATGATGGTGATGGTTTAAATGGTTCTAATGGTTATATAATGAATGGATTATTATCAATAAATGCTTACGCAATTGGATTAAATATGAATTTAAATGAAATTAAATCTGAATCAATTTTAAAATCAAGAGAAAAAAAATCTTATAATTATTTATGGAAAAAATTATGGTGGATTTGTGTTAATTGTGATTTAGAAAATTGTGTAACAATTGGTAAAATGCCAAGTTTAGATATTAAAAATGTTGATAATAATAAAGAATCAATATTTGATCCATTTTCATCAAATTTAATAAATTTAGAAACTGATAAATTAAGTATTGATAGATTAAATCGTTTAAGTAATATAAGTCAAAGTTTAAGAGATTTAATGAGTATGTTACATGATGTTAAAAATATTCCATTAATTATTGAAGTTGAAAATAAATTAGAAGAATTTAGATTGAAACTTGAAGAACATTATAGTACAAATAGTATTATTGATTTTAATCAAAATTATTGGAGGAAAATAAAAGGAAATGAAAATGAAAATGAAATGAAAAGCAACAAAATAAAAAAGAATTAAGAAATAAATATTTATCAAAAGAAACAGATATTGCTAGTGATGTTAATGATATTAGAGTTACTATTAAATTATGTGGTGTAAAATGTTTACTTGATTATTATATGTGTATTCATTATGAAAAGAATAATGATTTTTCAAAATATTTTAAAAAATTTAATGATAATGTTAAAGATTGGTTTATTTTATTAAAACAAGTTATTGGTTTATTTAATATGATGAGAAAAGAATTTTTATCATATGATTTAATGTTATGTCAATTAATTGTTGAAACAACATCAAGGTTAATCATAATTTTAATGTCATTTAATATTAGATTAAAATATTTTTGTTATCAAATTCAAGTTTTTAATTCACCAGTTCCAATTCCATTAAAAAATTATCCAATTAATTATAATCCATGGACTGATTGTGATTTAAATCCATTAAATCAATCAAAATTAGTTATAATTCAACAATTTCAAAGAAAGATATTAAAATCAATTAGAAGTGGGAATTTAATTTTAAAATATTTAAGTAAAATAGTTTTAAAAGCTGATAAATATTTTAGAGAATATGATTTATTAATAAAATGGTTTGGAAGTGAAGATATGACTAGTTGTTTACCAGAATTTTATAAAATGGAACCAGGTAGTCAAGAATGGAATGAAAATACACTGGTTTATGTAGATATTAATGTTTGGAAAGTATTATTAAAAAATATCGATTGGAGTGATGAAAGTATGATAGAAAAAATGGGAAATGAAAATGATGAAAATATTATATCAGAAACAAATTTTAATGAAAATGAATTAGAATTTGATAATGACTTTCAAAGTTTATTTATGTAAATATATATATGGGGGATTAAAAAAAAGTGATCTATAATTTAATTTGATTTTTAAAAGAAAAAAAAAAGGATGTATATATACAGAATTTTGTAATATGGTATTTTATGTACAAATGGGCTATTGTAGGGTCCTTCACAAAGATAAATCAAAACAGTAATTAGTGTTCAACAAAGATAGTAAAAACACGTGATTTTGTAACGAAATAAACCAAAACAAAAAAAAAAAGGAAGAAGAAGAAAGGACCGCCGGGCTTTGAAATGATTTATCAAAGAATGGAATGTTTAACGTTTCTTCTCTTTGAAACCTTCATTTTCCAAAGAGTAATTACCTGATAAGATACTCAATTCAAGTAATTGTTTCCTCTTTTCATCTTCTTCTTTTCTGACTTGATTTTCAAAATTAATAACTTGACGTTCAGTATAATAAGCAGCTGAAGAAGCAATCCAAATTGTATGATAAAATACTCTAATTCTAAATCCAAATGCTCTATATAAAGGAGAACGCCATCTAATTAATAACTCTGATGGGATTGAAATCAAAGCACCATACATACCTCCAATAAATGTTGATTGTAATATAATAGAATTTAATCTTGACATATGAGATTTATCTGTATGACGATAATGTTTATTTGAAAATCCTTGATTGAATTCTCCCATAGCATCTGAAATAGTAGAAGAAGTTGATGGTGATGTTATTTTTGTTGTTTTTGAATCTGAATTATCGTTTGACATTTAATTGTTTTAAGTAATTAGTAAAGCAGGGAAGATATGAAGTAGAGAAGAAAGTATAAAAGTAACGTGAAAAAAAGAGTAACAGAAGAGTAGCCGCGGAATAAGATGGAATAATAACAAAAACGATAACGAAACATGTCAATTTAAGTTAAGTTAAGTCAAAATAAGTTATTTGAGAGATAACTTGACAAGTTTGCGAGCCGTTTCTTTATACCCTTCGGGACTTTCACGAAATAACTTAGCAGCGTCAACATTAGCGGGACTTTCCACATTTGGTTCACCAAGTAATGATTGAACCGAAAGTAATACTTTATCAATACTTTGAAGTGGTCCCCAACGTTCGTAATCTTGTTCATAATGTAATGGATCAGGTCCACTTGAATGAAGAATCGAAATACAAACACGACCATCTTTGTAAATATTAGGATGGAAAATTGGTGTAACACATTTAACAACTGGTGGATTTAATGGATAATCTCTAGGAAATTCCATTGTTAATTGAATAACACCATGGGCATATGCAGTGTCAATTGGTCCACTAACTATACAATCCCATAAAAAGAGATCAGAATCTCGTGGTGCTGCAATTATCCCATCTGGTGGGTTTGCAGCAATCAATCGACTTTCACGTAATAAACGTTTTTGTGCTGTATTCATTATATTTCACCTTGTAATAACACGTTGTAACTTAACCGTATAATTGTTTAGCACGAACCTGTTACACGTGTTCAACTCGTTGCTCTTCTTCTTCTTCTCATTTTAACTGAAAACAACTAAAAAAATCATATAGAAATTTCTCGGTTAAAAAATTAAAAACGAGCAAATTAAAATTTTGTTGAATAGTTTGAATATGTCTGAACTGATAAAATTTTAATTTTATTCAATTCATTTCACACTCCGGATCTTTTCTCCTATTTCATTCTTTAGCTTTAGCAATCTCTTTTGTATTACAAATAATAGCTATTATAATTTTAATTTATTAAATTATTATTCATTAGTTCTTGTAACTACTAAACACACTCTTTTATTCATACATTATGCGATGATAGTCGTCGAAGGAGAAAAATATGCATGCGAACAATGCATTCGTGGTCACAGATCTTCATCATGTAAACATATTCATAGACCTTTGGTTTTAGTCAGGTCCAGGGGTCGACCCATCACAGACTCTACCCAGCGTATAGCTATAGTTGCAGAACAATTAAACCAACTAGATATTCAAATAAAGACTCAAAAAAATTATTCACCTACATCTACTTCAACACCAATATCTGGTGGATGTTCATGTGGTAATAATAATGTTGCATCATCAGATAGTATTTCAGAAAAGGAAAAATCTCAATGTGCTTGTTCTCATCATAAACAAAAGTCAGTTTATGTACTCAAAGCAAGTAAAAGACAAGTTTATAATGTCAATAAAGAATCTTTGAAATTATTAGAACCTGTTGTTGAAATACCAAATAATCAAGTTGGTCATCAAATCATGAATAAAGTAACTAAAATGAAACGTCATGGTGCCAATGTTTGTAGACCTCGTTTTAAAAATAATAATACAAATTCAACTTCAAATTCAACTCCAATTCAAACTCCAAGTTCAATTTCAATGTCTACTTCAAACTCTACTACAAATTCATTTGCTAATTTTAAAATACCCAGCAACGGTTCAACACAATCGATATTATCGTCTTCCCCGGTTTCTTTGCCTTCTAATTCGTTTCCTTCTTCATGTTGTGCTGGCAAGGATGGTTCTTCCAACATTGAAAGCAATAAACACCATGGTAGTAGTTCTTTAAATGAAGGTCAAAATGAAAGTAGACTCCAGTATCTTCAAACTGCTTATCAACATAATCAAAATCAACATCAACATCAACACCAACACGCTCAGCAACGCCCAAATACACCACAGTCTTTACCTTTACAATCACGAAAATCCAATCCAGTATTGGCTTCTCAATCTTCTTTACATACGCCTAACATAGGTCTCAATGGTTCTGGAACCTTGTATGATCTTTACATTGCTGATTCTTGTACTGTTCCTGGATCATGTGCTTGTGATCCAATCAATTGTGCATGTCCAAACTGTTTAGAACATCATACCTTTAGAAATTCAAATTTATCGGTAAAACAGATGTTTGATGAATATTCATTTCCAAAGTCAGAACTTCAAACAAGAAACTATAATAATTCATTATATCCATCTAATACTCAACTAAAACCTTTGAATAATAGCTTCAATTATAGTTACAATTTTTCTGTTTCGGAACAAAAACAATTCGAGCAACAACAGCAACAACAACAAGAACAACAACAACAACAACAACAAGAGCAACATCAACAGCAATCGACAACTTCTGGAATTGATTACATTGTTCCTTACGGTCATGTTGAGCTTCAATCGAACTCTGTTACAAATTTAGATGATCAGAATCTTGATCAAAATATCCAATCCCAACCTCAAACTCATTTTTCAGATTCAACTGAAACTGAGACTGAAACTCCAAATTGTTTATGTGATTTTGATGAATGTGGTTGTTTCAATTGTGAAACTCATCATATTGTCAATGGCGTTAGATTAACTGATGGAGTTGTCGTTGCAACCCCCGAATCTTATTTTCATTCAATATGGAATCAAAGTCAATCTGACGGCATAAGTCAACATAGAAACCATAACCAGATTCAAGATCAATCCCAACTACGATCATATTCTCAACCTGAAACAATTAGTGTTCACTCTACAACAATAAAGCAAGAATATACTCCTGATCGGATGATTCAGATCAGTGCATCTGAATTTCCAATTAGATATGATTCACTATCCCCTCAAAGAACACCTGGATCAGATGTAGGAATATCATCAAATGATTATGACTTAAATCAAATACCATTAGCGCTGCCTGTTCAGCTTACCATTCCTACCCATATTCCAATTCCTTCAACTAAAATCAAGATAGAACACAAGAATCCACCATCGAACTGTTGTTCAAAAACAAAAGCTAATTCAAATTGTGGTTCCTCAACTGCCAATATCACCTCTAGCTGTTGTTCTACTAATAATAATAATATCAATATTAATAATAATAATAATATCAATATTAATAATAATAACAATAACAACAATAATGTTTGTAACAATATCAACAACAACAATAATAATAGTAATAATGATAATGATAATAAAAAATGTTGTTCTGGCAAGGATTCAAAAATGGATACAGAATTTGGTAAATTGATTTCCGAGTTGGATATGTTAGACAATTGCTCTTGCGCAGATGGCCAATGCACCTGTATAAATTGCTTTAGACACGGAAAAATAGGTGGGTTTGATTTTCCATTATAGTCATTGTAATATGAGTAAACACAGATAAAAAGATCTATAAATAGGTTTAATTTCAATTATTTTCCATATTATTAATACTATCTTTACTTGTATATTATGTATTTTTAGTTAATGCAGTAAATAAAAAAACTAAAGGAAACTCAACAGCAGCAATTTTGTATTTGAGTCTGTTTACACAACGTTTACAGTTCTTCTGAATAAATTAAAGCTCTACTCTTAAATCTTAGTTTGATTTTCATCATTGATAACAATAGCGAAGTTATTTCTATCAGATCCACTTCTTATTTCTTTCTTCTTTATCTCAAACTTTTTATCAATTCCTTCAACACCACCCCATTTATATAATCCATAAAATAATTTATCACTTTGATGACCCTTAAGTAATCTAAACCCTTGTGATTTCATGATCTTATCAAATAATGGTCTATCCATATACCTACTGTTTTTCAAACATGGTAATGGTAAGACCATCCAAAGTAATGATCCTTCTCCTTTCAAAAATTTATTAAATTTTTTCATCATTTCACCTCGTAAATCAGCATTTGGAACAAAGTTAAGAACCAATGAACACGATATTAAATCAAATTTTTCAACGGAATCATCACCAAAAGGCTCTTCACGTTTCAAAAAATCTTCTTTCTTGATTACACCAGGTTCTTGTGAATTCAAATCGATCTTTTCAACATTTGAAAAGAGTCCACTTGTAGAAATCATGTTTTGTGATGAAAGACATCCAATTTCTAACGCATTTTTCATATCATCTTTTGAGTGGAGTTTCTCCCATTTAAATTCATCTTGTAACCATTTTATCAATAATTTACTAGAATCACCACCTCTCTTATTATCTTGACCTAATGTTGACGCAGTCTGATAAGTTTTCAATCCACCTCTTTTATCAATTTCTCCATCTATACCTCCTAGTAATATAACAATATCATTATTTTCATTTGCTTTTGAAATTTTAATATCTTTGTAATCTGTTGTCATTGTTGGAGTTTTATTAATTTGTAATGTGTTTTGAATATCTTTGAAACTTGAATCATATATTTTTGATAATGATTTATTCGATTTGATAAATTGTAAATAATTTGAATCATTCAAAGGTTCCACTGGTTTCGTCTTTTTGGATGATTGCACAACATTTGTTGAAAGTTTGATAATGAGTTTTGTCTTATCCTTCAATAGTACATGAAATCTACGAATCAATTGACGTGCTCTTAATGGTTTTAACGATCTTGGTTGACTCTTCACATGCGCAAATGAGCCCTTTGCCACAATTGATTGTTTAACACGTTTCTTGTTGACCATTTTAAACTATTAAAGTAAAGATTATAACAAGTTATAAGATAGACACTTAAGTTATCTTCTTTCTTTCCTTTTTGTCTGAATAAGGAAAATGAAAAAAAAAAATTATTTCAGTAAAAAAAAGATGAAAAATTAATTTTTTGTAAAGAAAAAAGAGTGAAAAATTAATTTTATTTTAATCTTTTTTTTCAATATTTCTTGACATATTCCTTTTGAAACAAATATTATTATAAATCAAACTTGAAATGGTTCCAAAAGGTTTGAAACAAAAGCTTAAGAAAGTTGCAAAAAATCAAAAGCCAATAGTGAAACGTCCAATTAAAAAGAGACCATTAGGAAAAGTTGTTAAAGCAGGTATCGAAGGTAAAATTGGTTCAACATTAGTTACACATACAACTGCTGATCAACTTAAATGGAACTCTGTTGATATACCAGATACACTTGGAGATTTTGAAGGATTTTATGGATTAGAAGAAATTGATGGTGTTGATGTTCAATACGTTGATGGTAAATTAGAATTTATTGTTAGAGATGCATCAAAATTAGAAACAAAAGAATCTTTAGCTGAAAGAAAGAAACTTGAAAACGAGAAACCAGAAGGAACTTTCACTGTTGATAATGATGACCTTAAGTTAGAAGATGAAGAGGAAAGTAAAGATAACAATGCCAAGACTAAAAAAGGTAAAGATAAAACTAAAGCTGATGAAGCTAATGAAACTGATGATGTTGCAGTTAATAATGAGGAAACTGAGTTAGCAGACAAACAACCAAAAACATCAAATGATAAGAAAACTAGACCTGAAGTTTCTAACTTGATTCAGTCTCGTGATGAGGATGGTGAAAGGGATATTCCAGATATTCCAGATGTTGTTGAATCAGCTAACGAAACCAAAGATACAAAAAAGGTTAAAACGAAAAAGACCAAAAATTTAGATGATGAATTGAATACTAATACTTTTACTTCAGCTTCAAATGATGCTCTTAGCAAACTTCCTACCGGTGATGCTGATCTTCCTGAATGGACAAGTTTATTCCCCAACCTTTCAATGCATATCCTCCATTCTTTGAAAGCCCAAGGTTTTAAATCTCCAACAGATATTCAGAAACGTACATTACCTCTAATTTTTGATGATAAAGATATTGTTGGTAGAGCTGTTACTGGTTCGGGTAAAACTTTGGCTTATGGTATACCAATAGTTGAAAAGGCCCTTGCTTCCTTTCAAGATAAATCCCTTAAAAATATGAATGGTCCTTCAGGTATTATTTTTGCACCAACAAGGGAACTTGCAACTCAAGTTACTACGCATTTGAAAAGTCTTATTGAGTCGTCACCTTTACCAATGCAAACAATTATGTCATTGACAGGTGGTTTATCAATTCAAAAGCAAGAAAGATTATTATCTTATGACCCAAGAATTATCATTGCAACTCCGGGTCGTTTCATGGAATTATTAGAAAAAAGTACAGATGTTGCTAAACAAATGGCAAAGGCTGATATTATTGTCCTTGATGAAGCTGATAGATTATTACTTGAAGGTCAATTCGATGATTTGGGAAAAATTATGGACATTTTATCAACTTATCGTCCACTATTAAGTTCAAAAGACAATTCAATATCAAGTTTAGACTTTTCATCAAATCCAATGCCAAAATTCTCTTCAACAAATAAAGATAAAAGTAAACAAAAGAAAAACAACAAGAATGTTTTGGATTCACAATCAAACAAACGTTTCAAAGATGATAAAGCGGGCCCACAACAACGTCATCATTGGCAAACATTAGTCTTTTCTGCAACATTTTCAAGATCACTCTTTGCTAAACTTGACAGTAAAAGTCGTCCAACTCCAACTTCAGAAACAAATTCAAATGGTGAGCTTGATTCTCAAGAGCTTATTTCTACTCTTGCAAAGAAACTTCATTTCCGTCAAAAGCCAATAGTGATTGATGCTGACCCATCATCTGTGATTTCAAGTAAAATTATTGAAGCGATGTTACCATGTACATCCTTAGATAGAGATTTAATGCTTTATTATTACATAACTATTTATCCAGGTTCAACATTAGTCTTTTGTAACTCAATTGATACAGTGAAGAGAATCACTCCAACATTACAACAACTCGGTATTCCTACCGTTTCATTACATTCAAATATGGTTCAAAAGCAGAGACTTCGTCATCTTGAGGATTTTCAAGAATCTGTTAAGAAAATTAAAAATTCTGGTAAATCGGCAGTTATGATTGCATCAGATGTTGCTGCTCGTGGTTTAGATATCAAAGGTATTCAACAAGT
>JAJLVG010000406.1:0-16645 GCA_030564585.1 Martiniozyma abietophila
GAAAACAATTTAAAATTATATCTGATGAAAAATTATTAAAAGATTTATTAAAACGTAAAAATGAACAAATTGAAAAAAAATCAATTAAAAAGCAAAAAAGGTGAAATTATTTATTCATTTTATTCATATTAAATTAATAGAAATTTAACTGTTTATCTATGAGCCTCTCTCTTTTCTATGTAAATTTATAAAAAATTATAAATAAATTAAAATTAAGTAAAATCAAAACAAAATATAATAAAACAAGACAAAAATCTTAGTTAATAATACTACAAGAAACAGTAACAAAGTAGTGTCAAGAAAATGTTTAATGTAAATAAATATATAAAATAGAATAGAAGAATTGAAGAATATATAAACAGGAAAATGTTCAAAAAAAAAAAGAAAGAAAAAAAAAGAGGACGATAACAAGTTAAGAACCTGTCTAAACATATTTTTAATTAATGTTTCTCATTAAATATTCAAAAACAGAAAAAAATATAACATTTGTACATATTGACCTTGTAACTGAAGGACCTAACCCACGGAAAAGTTCTGTTGAAAATGATTGCTTTTTAATTTCTAATTTATTAAGACCTGATTTAACTCTAATTATATTACCAATAACATCTCTTTGATATCGAGCTTTTAAAGAATCAAATGGGAATGCACATATACAACAAAGTATTCCTGATAATGCACTTGCAAATGGTATACTTAAAACATTTAAAACTTTTTCTGTATTTGAATCCTTTTCATTATTATATTTCTTATTCTCTTTTTGAATTGTCATTTTAATAGTTTCATAAGTTGAATAAAATAATCCACATGCAATCGAATCCCTTAAAAGATGATATTTATAACCTGAATAAAGTCCTAATAAACCTTCATATTTTATAATGTTCTTTGCAACATCAAAAGCTTTTGTTGGTAATTTTTTACTATTCAGTTTTGATTGACTATCATTATTAACAACAATAACAATTTGTTGAAAAACTTTTGTTAATTCGAATGGACATGCATATAATGTAACCATACCACCAGAAATTGCTCCAGAAATAAATGAAACTGGAAAATTTTGAATAATTCTCTTAAAATCATTAGAAATATTTAATTCATTCCACATTGGTGGCTTTAAATATTCAAAGCAGTTATTAAAAAATGGTTTAAATAATGAATATCCTGACATACCAAATGATCTCGTAAATGATGTTGAAATTAATGGTGCAATTAAACCTCTAAATAAACCAGTAAATCCTTCAATTTTTAATGTTTCTTTAATACATGTTAATGCAGATGGATAATTATGAGTTTGCATTCTAGTTTTTATTGAATCTAATGGGAAACCTGCAGTTGTTGAACAAGTTGATGACATGAATGATAAAATTCCAACTTTATAAGGCTGTAAAAATGATGGAAGGTTGATTATAGGATTTACATAAGTGATATCCCCCGTTATTGCAGGCACCGGATCTGACCTCTGATTCCCCATTCTATTGCTTCTAATTACTTTACAACAGTAAAGTAATACACTATTATATAAATCAAATCAAAGTATTTTTATCAACATTTTCTTGTTGGTAAAAAAAACTTTTTTGAGTCATCTTGTTATTACATAATCAGAGTTGAATGATCAAAAGTGTTTAAAATGAAAGATATTTTATTGAAAGAGATATCTGTTAAGTATCTTTTATTGTAAATTGAAGGTTTAATAGTGTATCTTAATACTAACTTCAAACGTCAGTGCAACTGTGTGTTGGAAATTTACAAAAGTGTGTTTGAAAGGTGCTCAGCTACGGTGATTCAAAGTGATTCAAGACTTCAAAGTTGAACGAAAAAGGAAAGTGAAATAAAACCTTTAAAATCGTCAAGAACAATAATTAAAAATGTTATTTACAGTTGGAAATTATACAAATATTCAAACAAGGAAGAATATGAATTTATAATATAAAAAATTATACGCCTTTATCAAAGTTTTGATCTTGATAATGGATAAAACATTAACCTTTGATTTCTAAAAGATTCTAATAATGCACGTTTAATTAAATTTGAATAAGTTTTATTCTGAAGTGTTGGTAATAATTTAAAACATATAGATTCAATAGAATTAAATTCATCTGAATTGTAATCATCATTAATGTTCAATAATAATGATGAAAAATAAGCTTCTGAGTAAGTTAAAAGAATTAAATCTTCATCAATATTATCATTGGTTAATAATTCAACCGATTTTTTAAATGTTAATAGAATTTGTTTAATCATATCAATTCTAATATCATCAAATAAACTTAATTCAAAAACATCAGAATAATCCTCATTGTTTTCATGAACTAAATCATTTACTAAATGAAAAATGAGTGAATTAAAATCTGTACTTGTATTATTTGGAACTTTCAATCTAGTATTAGTTGATTCATCATGAAATGATTCCCAAACAATCATTTCTGGGTATTTTCCTTTTGTTAAAGTTTGCCTTTCATTTAAAATCAATGACAGTTTAGGTAAATAAATATTTAATACATTTTTAGAAATATTTTTAAAGCATCGAGTTACAATTTCATTTATTGAATCATTAAAATTAATCTTATTTTTAGATTGAATACCATTGAATTGTTCATTTAATTTAAGATTTTCAGAAAAATTAATTAAAGCTCTAATTAAATAAAACAATTTAATTGTATTTGATTCATCTTTATTCAATTCATTTTCAATTTGTGAAAATAATGATGTAATAGATTTATTTAATGTTAAATAACAATCATTAACTAATGAATTTATATTTTCATTGATTGAATCATGAATGGTTAACCAAAATGATTCATTATCAGTATCATCAATTGAAAGTACTGGCTTTAATAAATTATTATTTAACTTTTGTAAATCTTTTATTGAATTTGTAATTAATTTAATACTATTTTTAAAATTTGATAAATTAATTGATAATTCATCATTTCTTGAAAATTTTGTTGGATTTAAATCTAAATTTGATGTTAATAAATCAATATTAAGTATTTGTGATTCAAGAAATAAATTTGTACCATTTGATGATTGAATTGAATATAATACCTCATTATTATTCAAGTTGTTAATTAAAGTTGAAGAAAATTGATTAAAATTATTTAAACTTTCATTAATCAAATGACCAAATAAATTCAACCATTCTTTTAAAATAATATTTAATAATAAAGTTATGTTACCATTATCATCCAAATTCATATTAACTAAAGAAGTAAAATTTTTAAATGATTTTAAAATAATTTTTATTAAACTAATCATTTTTGATAAATCTGAATTTGAAAATTTCAAAGTTTTAGTGAAGACTTGATATATCAACTCACTAAATTTTAAATTAAAATCAGTTATTAATTGATCATTATTATTTGTATTATTAGTTGTTAATTGAGATGAATCAAATTTCATTTCAATATCTTTTGTAATATTTAACCATTTTGACCATTTATTAAATCCAGTTGAATTTATCCAATTTGAAAAGAATGAAGATTCACTAAAATTTCTTGAAATTGATAAAGGTAATCTTAATTTTAAATTAGAAAAATATTCATTTGTAATAAAGATATATGATAATAAAAAATTGAAAGAATTATTAATTTTAATAAAATTTAAATGAATTAAACGTTGATTTAAAAACCATTTTAAAGATTCTTGAATAGATTTTTTTGTTGTTATAATAAAACATGTTAATAAAGAAATAATTGAATCAGAATCTTGTTGATGAATAAAAATTGAAATTAAAGAATTTAAAATTTCTATAAATTCAGATTTTAATTGACGATATTTTATAACGGGGAATAAACTTTGATTTGATTCAATTTGATTTGAAAAGAAATATTCAATAAGATAAAAACATTTTGATAAATTAAGGAAATTATTAATAATTAAATCATTTAAAGGTTCATAATTTTCATCTATATCAATTTCAATATCATTATAGTTTAAATGATTTGATTTATTAAAAGATCTTGAATCTCTATTAAAAATGATAGAACGTTTCAATTGAATTAAACTATAATTTAAATCATGAATTATATTTCTAAATATATTTAAATTATTCTTGAATTGAATTGAATTTAAATGTTTTGATTGAATATCAGAATTAAAAATTGTTAAATTTGATAAATATTTTGAATGATAATTTGATTTTTTAAATGTTATTAAACTTAAATTTTTATTTTCATTATCAACAATTGAATTCATTTGAATAATATCATCAGCAACACGTAATAAATCACGATATTTATCACTAACTAATGAGGTTAAAAGAATTTTTTTTTTATTTATATCATTATTTAATCTTGTTTTATAAGCTACTAATTCTGGTACTGGATACTTTTGAAAAAGAGTATCCAATGGTAAGTCTATCAATGTATTATTTTCCATAATAGGGCTTGCTTGTACTTTATTTATATACTTATATTAAAAAACAATTACTTTTTATTAAATTGTTGAATTTATGTTGATGAAATTAAATGTTTACGTAACGCACCTTCTAATTGTTCGGCGGTGTTCGGGTGTGGAACCGCGACATGGATAAAGTTGCACATGCCCCCTCGGCTGCACCTTCCCGATTCAATTGCATCCGTACACACGGCATCATCAAAATTTACAACAGGTGACATGTCCCATGTCACAAGTTTCTTGTCATACCATCTTGAATTTGCATCACGTAAGCATTTTAATGAATCTTCAAGATTTGAAAATCTTACGTAAACATTCCCACCAAGGTGATTGTTCTTATTAGAACAAATAACAATTCTATCAACTGGACCATAACTTAATGATAATTCAACAAATAAATCTCTATATAATTTATCAATACGTGAAGTAATTTCTTCTTTCGTTAACCATTCTTTAACTTTATAATCATGATATATTTTACTATTATTATTATTATTATTATTATTTATATTTAATGATGATGATGATGATTCATCCTTTAATTCAATTGGTTGTGGATTTGAATATAATTTCCAAAATACAACAGTTGGTGAATCTGTTGGCTTAACATGTAATCTATCACATTTTGAGCCATGTCGACATGCTCCAACTCTTTCATAAAATTGACATCTTTCTGTCTTTTGTTTGATATTATTATTATTATTATGTAATGATGTATGATTATTATGATGGTTATTATTATTATGTAAAGATATATGATCGTTATTATTATGTCTGTTATTCATCATGATTAATCTAAAAGCTTTTGATTAAGATATTTCTTCTGAAAAGATAAAAATGGTTTTATATAAATGAAAAAAAAAAAAAAAAAAAAAAATTATTCTTACATCTTTCTTCTCCTCGCCTTTCTTATATGGATAACAAAATTGATCAAATCAACTCATCTAAATATGAATAATTTCATGATCTGAAATACTATTAGTAAAGTAGTAATATAAACATATAAAAAAAAATACAAATAAATACAAAAATGGTTATAAAATAAAAAAAATAAACAAACAAAAAGCCCAACCTAGAACATATATCATATACAAAAAAGAATAACCAAAAGGAAACACCAAAAATTAAAATTAAAATTAAAATTAAAATCAAAACTAAAACTAACTTGAATATTAATATTAATATATAACGCAGCTTGAAATCAGCTTGCATTTTAACTATTAAAAAGAATTCAGAAAAAAAATTTATTTTCAAATCATTATTATATTTATTATTCAAGTTTTGTAATCACCAGATTCTAAAATATTTGAAACTGCTAATTTTAAAACTTGTTGATCAACATTCTTCTTTTTGTTATTATTTAAATTCATAAATTCTTTAATACAACTTGAAGAATTTGTTTGCTTTTTCCAATGACCTTTCAAAATTTCCCATCTTGAATATGAATGATTACATCCCCAATTGATCCCATTTAAAATTCCACCACATTTAATATATCTACCAGTATGTCTTCTTTCATGTCTTTTACAATCTGTTCTTCTTTTAAATGATGAAGAACAAAATTGACAAGAGAATGGTCTTAATTTAGTATGGCAAATTAAATGTGATCTAATTGAACCAAATTCATTAAAAATTTTTGAACATATATGACATTTATATTCAAGAATTGAATCAGTTTCAACAATACTAATTGATTTAATTAATTTTTTACTTAATTTTTTAGTTGATTTTTTATTAAATTTGTTTGAATTATTATTAATATTTTTATGCTTTTTAATGAAATTAACGTTTTGATAACAAGTATTTGAATTAATTTTACAGTCTTTGTTATTAATTTTAATGTAATTTGATTTTAAGGTGAGATCTTCATCTTGTGCTTCATATTCATCTTCAACTTTAGCTTTAACATCTTTGTCATTATAATCATCCAATTCTTCATAATCATCATTATTTTCATTTTCATTGTTATTGTCATTGTCATTTTCAATTTCATTTTCAATTTCATTTTCAATTTCATTATTTTCCACTTCTAAATAAGATATTTTTTGTTTTGCCTTTCTTGATTGATTACGCCTTGGATAATAATTAAATTTGTTAGTTTTATTAATAATTAAATCTTTATTGATTAAATTATTATTAATATTATTTTCAAATTCATGATTGTTGTTAATAAATTTATTAATTTTAGTATTATTATAATAATAATCATCATTCATTAATTTATTAGTTTCAATAAGAGTATTATTATTAATTTCATGAGTTATAATTTTATCATCATCACTATTATCACCTTCATCATCATCACTATTATCATCACTATTATCACCTTCATCAAATTCATCAAATTCATTAAATTCAAGTTTATATTCATTTGTTGATTGTGAATAAGAATAAATAGTTGTATCAATATCAGAATAATTTTTATTATTATTATAATAAAAATTTGAATTATCAGTAAAGAAATTAATTGAAGGTAAAATTGGATCTTCATATAAAAAATTTGAATTTTCAATTAAATCAACATTAACATTAACATTTGTTGAAAATTCAAATGAAGAATAATCATTTTCAAATTCATTTGTTGTTGTTGTATTTAAATGATTTGAATATTGATTAATCTTTGGATTATGTAATTGTTTTAGATTAACTGTATGTGATAACATAATTTTTTGTAAATGTACGTGTACGTTTACGTGTTTGATACAATAATAAAAATATAATAAATAGAAAAGGGAAGAAGAAGATAAACCTTCTGAAGTGGTTATTTATATATTTATATGAAATGAGTTGCTCCTCTATTTGATAAGAAGGGGATGAATCAACCTTTTTATATCATTTTAAATCAATTTAAAATAGTAAAGGTTGGTTCCCAATTTGGAATACTAGGAGTGAGAACATTTGAAGCTGAGCATGACTTATTTAACCGAATTGGGACAATATTTAGTTTAATATTTTATGTGTGCACGGATGTGTTTTTTGCTACAAATTATTGATTGTCGTGATATGACACGTTATGTGTGTTGTATTTTTTTAAATCTATTTATTTACAAATTTCCTAATTTGGACAGTCAAGCACACAGCCGTGTTTTTACATTTCTTTTCTTTTTTCTTTCTTTGCAAGAGCGCAAACATATTAAAATTTAGAGGTTTTGTAAAAGGTGACAAATATTACACAACACAACACAACACAACATTGACAGTTAATTGTCTTAAGTGTTGTTTATATATATCGTATTATTTGCTTTTTTTTTTGATTTCATTGTTTTTCAATTGTTTTTATTTGGTTTCGTTTCAGTTTAAGTTTCAGTTTAAGTTTAAGTTTCGTTTGGTTTGGTTTATAAGTTTAATCTTGCATTGATTTAAAGAATTGATTTAAATTAAAATTTCTTTTGGCTTTCTCATCCGTTCCATATTAATAATCTATCATTAAAGTTTATTTTTTTTCAATTCATTTTTATAATAATTATTCACGTTTTTTCTTACTATTAGTTTTTTGAAAAATTATAATTAAATCTTCCTTTTCAAATTTTAACTCTTTACATCATTCCATTCTTCTTATTCTTTCATTAAAAAAGATTATTATAAATAATATTAATGTCAAATTCATTTAAAACAAAAGCGATTTACTCTTGGAGTGGTAATAAATTAAATGGAGAATTAGGTTTTATTGAAGATGAAATTATTGAAATTTTAGCAATTATTGATAAAGAAAATTTATATGGACGTTCATTAAGAAGTAAATTAATTGGTAAATTCCCTTCAAAATTTGTTGATTTATCAAATTTTACTGAATCAAATTTAAAATTATTAAAATTTAATTCAAAATTAAATTTAAAATCAAAATCAAAATCAAATCAATTTCAAGTCCAATTAAATCAAAATCATCAACTTCAAGTCCAATAAAATCAAAATCATCAATTGATTTAACAAATAATTCAAAATATAATTCATTTTCAAATTCAATGAAAACATTAAAATTGGATTCTTCTTCAACTTTAAATTCTGATTTATTTTCACAAAGATCAAATTTTGGTTCAATTAATGATAATAATTTAATATTTAATTCTTCTTTATCAGATAATACAGGATTATCTGAATCAACAACATCAACATCAAATTCACCACCACCAATTCCACCTCATCAATCATATTCGAATTCTAGACAACAACAAAAATTTAAATCAAGTTATATTCAACAATTATTAGATGTTAGTACTTCAAGTAATGATACAGATAAAAGTTCTTATTTTGGTCATTCTGATTTTAGTGCAACTTCTGCTGGTTCAATGGCTAGACATAAAGATAATAATAGTAATAGTAAACAACAAGATGATTTTGATTCAAAATTACAAAGTTTAATTAATTTTAATGGACATAATAATGAAACAAAAGAATATTTAAATGATTTAATTGAAAAGAATGAAAAGAATAAAAATAATAATTCAAATAAATTAAAAAAATTTCTTAAAATTAAAAATAATAATCAACCAAGTTTTGATGATCAATTATTTTTATCATCAATTGAAAAATTTACATTAAATTCAAATTCAAACAATGAAATTATTAATTATAATCAAAATGATTTTATTGAACTTGATTTATCAAGAACAAAAACTTTAAATAAAAATGAAAAATCTAAAAGATATTCAAGAGTTTTAAATGAACAACCAGATTTAATAATGAAACCACATAAATGTATCACTCCTTTAAATAATAATGAAAAAGATGATAATTTAATAGATTATTTTAATATTCAAAATGAATCAAAAGATTTTTCAAATATTGATTCATATATTAAAAATTTAAATCATGATTATTATTTAACACCACAACAAATTTGTAAATCAAAAATAATTAAAAAATTTAATAATAATATTGATAGATTAAGAGCAATTTTTATTTACCTTTCAAGTAAATTTAAATTAATTTTAAATTCAACAAATGAAAAGCTCAGTATTAAAAAGATGCCAAATTTTGAAAATTTAAATGATATAATGATAAATCAAACTTGTACACCTCATCAACTTACTTGGTTATTTTATTTAATGGCATTAGAATTAAATATTGAAATTGAAATTGTTTTAGGATATTTTAAACATCCATTTAAATTTAATGATACAATATTTGATCCAAAAAAGAAATTAATTTTAAATCATTCTTGGTTAAGTTTAAATGTTAATGGTGAATATAAATTTATTGATATTATTTTAGCAAATCCAACAAATTCTTTAAATGAAAATTATTCAGAAATTTGGAATTCTGAATATCAATCAAATTTTTATTTTTTAACAAATCCATTAAATTTATTATATACTCATACACCACGACATATTGATCAACAACATATTGTACCACCAATTGATTCAATTGCTCAATTATCTTTACCACCATTATATTCGTATTTCATTGAATCTGAACTTTATTTATATCATTTCAATTCATGTAATTTTAGATTAAAAGATTTTGAAACTTATGAATTTGATTTAAAATTACCATTAAATTTTAAAATTAAATCATATTTTAAACCATTTGATTCAGATTTTAATAATTCAAATTCTTTTATTCAATATTATTATAAAAATAATTTAAAATATGTTAATATTAAAGGAATTTTATCAAAAAATTGTCCATCTGGATTTATTTATGTTTTAGGATGTAATTTAAATGATAATGAATTAAATTGGAATTTATTAACTTCAATACCAGTATTTCATACAGGTAAATGGAAACCTTTAGATTGGGTAAAAAAAGATTCAAATCATTCTGATTGGCTTTACATTAAAGAACCAAAATTTTATAATTTATCAATTGAAAATAAATGGAAATTTAATTTTAAAATTTTTAATGAAAATCTTAATCAATTTTTAATGATTTCACCAACAGGTAAAAAATTTACAATTGAAAAACAATTTTTAAATAGTGAAATTCAATTGGAAATTGAATTAGATATTAATGAAGCAGGTTTGTGGAAATTTTGCGTACCAGATCTAAAAAGGAAAGTTTGGAAAGTAATTGCTGAATGGAAAGCTAATTAAAAATTAATTATCGAATCATCAAACAGACAAAGAAAAAAAGACGAGTTTTATATAAACCAAACCATAATATCAAACCTTTTTTTTTAGACTTTCATAAAAACTCAAAAGCACATTGAACATTAACATTAATTTCTTGTCCAAGAACATTTATTACTACATTTTTTTTTTCACATATATATAATGTACTACTATTTAACTTATCAAACATAAAATACTTCTAATTATTTGATTGATCTTAAATGTAATCTTTCATATAATAAATGAAAAGAAATGTACATATTCAGTAAATTATCTCATATTAAAATTCTTGACTCACTCACTCACTCAATCCCATGAATTATAATTAAAAGTTATTATTATTAAAAAGCAAAAGTAAAAAATAAAACATTCTAAAGAATTTAATTGACACAAAATAAAAACATACTTGTCATTTCCCTAATTTGACATTATGGAGAAATCGAATCCACAGATTCTTCCATTGCTTCTCTGATCTCTTCCTCAACTAAACTTTCATAATCAGGTAATATGGTATCTAAAGTAACGTTATCACCCTGTCGTTCATCATCTGTAAAATTTGCCATTCCACCAACATCATTTGCATCTAAGTCATTTATTGATAAACTATGATTTTCAAAACTAGAATCCATATCAATTCCAGAGTACGGCCTTGTACCTTTATTAATATAAGTTTTATCATTTTGATTATCTTCTTGATCATTATTTTCATTAGATAACGTTGATGGTATAACATCTTCAAATTCTGGTAATCCTTCATCATCACTAATTTCAAGAACCATATCTTGATTCCAACGTTCATATTTTGGAGGTGCAGGCTGTGAACCATTAATTGGTGCAAATCCCCATTTTTTAACATTAGCTTCAATATTAACATATCCTGCTTGACCTAAATTAACATCAATTCTACATGAATTATTAAATTGTGGATTTAAATTCTTTAAAAATGCAACACCAACAGTTGGAAATATTTGAATTTCTTTAGGAAATCTAATATGACCACCTAATTTTGATTCTGAAATCTTTTTACCATTTCTAGTAAAAAATATTGACCTTGACTTTATACGAATTCCAATTCCAATTACATCACCTTGTTCTAATCTTGGAAATGGGGTATCATTTAATTTTTGGATTAAAGATGATGTAGTTATATCTAGATTAACATCATTTTCACCAGTTGTATGATCCAATGGTATTATTGTATTTTCTGTAGGCAATGTTGATGTCCTCATATTTCTATTTATTGAATTTAATTGGGTATTTATATGAGGCATTTTTGAATTTGAAGTTATAATATCTGAACTCGAAAAAGGTTCATTCTAGCGTCTATAACCTGTTGAATCATATGTTAAAGAATATGGGAATCTTCCAGGAAGAACAAAGAATGGATAAGGACATGATGAAAGACCAATTGAAACAACAGTTGTTTCTGGGGATGGTAAAGAAAATATTTTATATTCAATATAATAAGTATCTTGGTCTACATGTCTAGGTTTAAATGGAATTGGTAAATTTGTTTGTAACGTTAAAGTTGGTGGTGTATCTGTACCAGTTAAAGGAGAAAAGTCAATTTCTTGATTACAAGAAAATGTTAATTCTGTTCGATTTAAAACATTTACATTAACTTCTGATATAATTTCAACACTGTCATCACTTTCAGGCATAACAAAATTCCATGCATCTATACCCTTTTCATCAATAACATTTGTCATCCAAGGATTTATATCTCCTTTTGCAAATCTATTTATTTTAACGTATTCTTTAGCTTGAAAATATATTTCTTGTTGGTTCGGAGTAAGAGTAATAAGAGCTTCTGCATCTTTTTGTGCCTCATAAACTGGATCATCATAATATGCTCCTTCTATACTATCCAGTTGAATAGAATCACCAAAAGATAATGAAAACCTTTTTAATATTCTAAGAAGTTGAATGAAAAGGGAAACTGAAACCAAAAATAAAGGGAACATAAAAATAAATAATACACCTTCATCAAACTCATCATGATCACTCATATTATCACCTTTATGTATCGGTGTTACTTGTGTCATTTGTTTCAACTAAAGATAAAATAATCAATTTACGGCTCTTTACTTATCTTCTTCCTTTTTTTTTAAAGTGACCAGATTAAAATTTACAATTCTCTCTTTCTTTCTTTTTTGACGACACGAAAAAACGCCAAAATTGTTTTCACTTGATTTGAAAAGGGAATTTCATTCTTAATAAAAGTTAATTACATGGGTTCTGATAACTACACGAAATCGAAAAAGCTTGGTGAAGGTACTTATGCTGTTGTTTATCTTGGAGTTCAACAGTCAACATCAAAAAATGTTGCCATCAAGGAGATCAAGACTGATCAATTTAAAGATGGGTTAGATATGTCAGCTCTTAGAGAAGTGAAATATTTACAAGAACTGAGCCATCCAAATATTATTGAACTAGTTGATGTATTTGCAGATAATGATAACAAAAATTTGAATTTAGTTTTAGAAGTTCTTCCTAGGGACTTAGAACAAGTCTTACGTGATAAAAATGTTTCAATAGCTGGAGTTGATATTAAAAGATGGATGCTCCAACTTTTAAGAGGTGTTCACCATTGTCATAGAAATGGGATTCTTCATCGTGATTTAAAACCATCTAATTTGTTAATGGATGATTTAGGAGTAATTAAATTAGCGGATTTTGGTTTAGCTAGATGGATCGATCATCCAAGTGAAACTTTAACATCAAATGTTGTGACACGTTGGTATAGAGCACCAGAATTAATGTTTGGAGCTCATCATTATACAAAGGCAATTGATAATTGGGCAATAGGTACTATATTTGCTGAAATGATGTTAAGAACTCCTTATTTACCAGGAAAGGATGATGCTGATCAATTAGTGGTAACGATCCAAGCGTTAGGTACACCTACTGATGAAAATTGGCCTGGTGTTAGTGAATTACCATTATACAACTCGTTAACAGTGTATCCACCACCAAATCGATCTGAATTACGAAAGAGATTTCCAGCAGCATCAGAAAAGGCTTTGGACCTTTTGACAGGACTGTTAGTAATGAATCCAAGACTGAGATTGTCTTGTGAACAGGCATTGTGCTCTGATTACTTTACAGAAGATCCATTACCATGAACAACATAACTTACAACATAATTGACAATATTACGTAATGAAATTTGACACACTTTTTTTTTTTTCAAAAAAAAAAGAAAAAAAAAAGATTTTTTTTTCTTTTAAAAATTTTTTTATTTTTACTACAGAAAAGGAATAAAAGAGAGAGATAAATTAGAAAGTTATCTGCATATTAATTAAAGGACAGTTATAAAAGAAATATTATTGAGTATTCAAAATGTCATCTGTTACTGCTACCACATTTACTTGTAATTCATGTCGTATTCAGTTTCCAACTTCAGGAGATCAAAGAATTCACATGAAAGGAGAATGGCACAGATATAATCTTAAACGTAGAGTTGCCCAACTTCCACCACTTACAGAAGAATTGTTTAACACTAAAGTTGTGTCTTTCAATGATGAAGAAGGTAAAAATGAAGAAGAACAAGAATATCCACTAAAAGCAAAATCAAAAGCGAAAGCAAATTCTAATAATAGTAAAGAAGCACGTAAAAAGCAACGTGATGAATTACTTGAAAAGAAACGTCGTCTTTTAGAACTTGCTAAACAAAGAATCGGGTCAAATGCTGGGTTAGTGACGTTATCTGAAGATGGTAAATTAATTATTCAAAAGGATAATGAAGAAGAAGAAAAGGTTAAACAAGAAGTTAATGAAGCAATGGAAAAAGAAAAGGAAGAAGAATTTAAGGAAGAAGATTTAATTAAAGAAAAAATGGTTAATAGAATTGTCGTTCCAACTAACTGGTGTATATTTTGTATGCCAATATCTGCTATTAAAGAAGCTAAAGCAATTGAACTTGAAGATGAAGAAATTGAATCATCAGAAAAAGATAAAGAAACTTCAAATAATGTTCATAAAGAATTTAAGTTTAACTCAATTGAAGAAACTCTTCATCATCTTTTCAAACATCATAATTTATACATTCCTGAAACAGAATATATTATTGATATTGAAGGTTTATTGTCATATATTTATGAAAAGCTTTCATTTGGTAATGTTTGTCTTTCATGTAATTATCAAGGTCGTAACTTTGATGCAGTTAGACATCACATGAATGCAAAAGGTCATATTCGTATTCCTTTCGAATCAGAAGATGAAAAATTAGAACTTGGTGAATTTTATGACTTTACTACTACTTGGGAAGCAAGTGAAACTATTGATGATCAAGGTAATGAAGAATGGGAAGATGTTTCAGAATCAGAATTAGAAAATGAGGAAGTGGAACCAGAACAAATTATTGCAACAGATTCTGGTCTTTATCTTCCAAATGGTTTAGTTGTTGGTCATCGTTCACTCATGCGTTATTATAAACAATCTTTACCTCCTCCAAAAGAATATACTGAAGCTGAAGGTACTGTTATGGCGGCTGAAACTAGACATGGGTTATCAAATCTATTGGCTGATAAAGAAGTTGTTAAAGAAGAAAAACGTGTTTGGAGAAAGGAAGCTAAGAGTAGAGATAGAAATGATAGACGTGGTGCCAAATTTATTAATTGGCAAGAACATTACAGAGATCAATTGTTACAATAAACTTCATCTCATTTTCTTAAACTTATATGTAATACCTTTTTATTACTATATTCTACATCTATAAAAGGGATATTATGCTCAGTAAGTCAATAAATTCAGTTTTCAGCTGGTTAAATAAAATTAATAAAAAAAGTACTCAAAAATAGATATAAAGAAATTAAGATAAAAGTAAAAAATGAAATAGGAGTGGAACGGTAATCTTTATGAATAAAATTTTTATTCAATCGAATTTATCAAACTCTTCTGTTAGATTGATTGGTTCTTTGGGATTGTCCTCTTAAATTAGATGATTTTCCAAATTCATCATCACCTTCGTCATATTCTTCTTTAGAACGACCCATTTTATCAGATAGATTAGTTTGTTCCATGAAATTCTCACCTTGTCTGCCCTTGTTACCTCTTTGAGTACCCATTGAATCATCCAAATTAATTTTGTTACGGTTAATATCAGATTGAAATTTGTTTCCTTGACCTTGATCTTGACCTTTTCCTAGATTTTGACCTTGACCTTGACCTTGTTGATTCATAGAATCATCCATGTCGGATCTATTGCGGTTAGAAGTGGTTTGATAGGTACGGTCTGACATATTATTTTGTTGTTATATGTTTCAATTATATGTAAAATAAATTTAATTATTTGTTTAATTATCAATGGGTTCAATGTCCCTTTTATACAAAATAAAG
The DNA here is from genome assembly GCA_030564585.1 of Martiniozyma abietophila. Lineage (NCBI taxonomy): Eukaryota > Fungi > Ascomycota > Pichiomycetes > Pichiales > Pichiaceae > Martiniozyma > Martiniozyma abietophila. The sequence goes on from JAJLVG010000406.1 coordinate 15,789, forward strand.
GAATAGCAATGGTAATTTTACATGATTATTTACCATCATTCTTCCCCTTTGAATGTTGTCTGTCAAACAGATTTTAAGAACATTCTGGGCAATTGAATGTATGAATAGTAAGAAAAGAAAATCTATTTTAGAAAGGTATACAAGATTTAAATGAGATTTAATTCTATTATTTAATTAAAAAGGATTGGACAGTCTTTCAATAAAAAGAATAAGGACGAACATTGGATCTTTAATTGATGGATGTTTTAGTTATTCCTATCCCTAAACACTTATTTTAAATATTTTGTATATATGTGGATCTCACTGCAAGTAAATAACAAGAGCAAAGCTTTAAGCTATTTGAAAAAAAAAATATTATTGTTTAGACAATATTAAAGATATAGTTATAAGGTGGGGTGGCATTTGGTACATAAAAGACATATAAAGAAAGCCAGAGTGAGCTTTATTGAAATCAACACTGAATATTGTGTTTTGATCATTCAAATTATATTAAAAAAGAGTGATGACGGGACATAACAATAATATCAAAAGGAGGAATCACAGCAGAACTCCTGTAGATTTTGATCATTAAACTATGGATCATTAAGTTAACACTTATCCCTCTTCCCTTCTTTACAGTATATATTGCACATATTAAAAGCACTCACGTGCCAATTACGTAAGACACGCGGTTTAAAATTTTGCTTTTTTCCTCTTTTTCTATGAAAACAGTTAAAAGAAGCATTTGAAGTAAGTAAATAAACACGAAAGATTCATTTGCTACAGCTAGTTTAATTGCTATAATGGGGTATTTTGATATTGAAGATATTCTTGCATCATCTACACCTGTTGCATGTTCTCTTTCTATTCCAACTCCT
>JAJLVG010000407.1:0-16452 GCA_030564585.1 Martiniozyma abietophila
AGTACCAGCCATAATGATTGATACTCCTATGGAAATAATATCTCTCACATTTCTCAGACCTGACAATGCTATCTTCTCATCATAATTATCTGCATTTAAACTGCTTAACTGGATAACTTTATCAAGGTAATACAATAAAGTATCTTTAGCAACCAAATTCCCTGTTGAAGCATACTTAAAAGCAATTGATAATAAAATCCCCCCTATTAAATTCATATACGGTAAACACTCGCTTTCAAGTTGCTCAATGAAATGAATACTGTATATATTTGACAAAGAAGTTGGTATTTGATCTTCAACAAACATCTTGGTTGGTTCAATGTCCTTCCACATGACCATGTTTTTTGCAATGCATCTTAGCATCAAAATATCCGGTCTGAAGTAATCAAGCAAGTGAGGGCTTTGGGGTAAAGCAAGTTTAGCAGCAATTTCAGTATTATTCGTTTTCAGAAACATAAACATTAGTGCTATCAAACTACCAGCACATGATTTATCCAACTCTTTACTAGTTTGAACATCTCTTATGGCAGTTCCTAAATTGATCAATGTATCGACTACGTGTGTATCATTATTATACATCAAATTTCCACCTTTTCCAAGATTGATATAACCCAAAGATATCCCAGCTGCAAGCTGATAACCTTCATCAACGATATTCTCATCATTAAATAATAGAGTGGTGTTAATCTGCCCTAATAATATTTCTGACATTCTTCTGTGTTGTGTTTCTAAATACAATAACCCTATACCAATTAGACCTGCAGTTTGAACAGGTATCTGAACATTTAAGTCCGTTGCACCAGTTGGTAATAATGCAACAACATGGACCGATAGTAGTTTAGTCAATTTCAAATCCATTGTACCTTTCAAGCTTGCTGCCATGCCTAGTAACATACCAATACTTGTAAATGTGTGCTTTGGTGAAAGATAATTATAAATATGCCATTCTTCCAAACTTTTCAAATGACCATTTAATCCCAATCCTAGTAAAAATCCAGCATGCTGAGCATTTAACACAGGAGGTTTATTAAAAACGATCCAACTACCTGTTATTCCTTCTGCATCCCTAGACACAGTTAAGCCTGCGCTAGCACCATTATGAAAATATCCCCATTCCGACAAGTATTGAGGTAGTAATTCAACACCTAAAGTAATACTAATTTCTTCAGGAAGGAATACAGTATCAAAATTCATTTTAGGGATTGGAAATCTTTCTGTTACTAATGGATTCCTACTTGAATTGAACACCGATCCTCTGCCAATTGGCGTTGTCATGGTCCTTATTGCTATTTTCAGCGCAATCTGGCGTTGCCTCTCTAATTTCTCCGAATCTCCTAAATTTGGCGGTGGATCGTAAGATATGGTTTGGACTTTAGATGTTTGCAGCAATTTCGTCAGCTCATAAAATCTTCTGTCCTCAGAAAATATCAATCTGGTCACCATAAACTTATCTGCCTCAGCTTGTCCATCCCAGGCATTTAAAATTTCACTGCTGAATATGGGTGAAATTATATGAGACATAAATCTAGATTTTGAATTGGACTCCTCTGTCGAAATGAAATTATCATCAAAAGTGCTATCATCAGTAAGCTTTAATAGATCTTTTCTATCAATAAGCTCTATCATTTCTTTAGACATAGTATGATGAGATTTAAAAGTTTTTTGACACAGAGTTAAGGCATTTTTTAAAACAATAAAAATCCCTGGAGGATAACATTCCAAATCTTTTGTCGTGATTTTGTAATCTGCCATCGTTTTGACTAAATCATGATACGAGTAGCTAGGTGAAACCAAGACCTCAAACAACCTTAGAATATAAAAGGTTCTGGGTGTTATATGACGGTCCACAATATCCTCTTCAGCCGCAATAATTGAATATGGCAAGTACTGAATAAGCTCTGATGTGAATAAACTTGTCAAAGAGGCCAATACATTAGGGGGAACAGAAACAGGGTTGTTTGCAACTAGGTGTATATTATGATCCATTTTATATTTGTCTACCCCATAATAACTGAACCATAAATTCGACCAATTCATCCATGTAACCAGTTGAGCAAGTAGGGTAGATATCATTTCTACCTTTTTTCCTGAAAATACGTTCAGCTTATAATCTTCTCGAATAACATGCAAAGACAAAACAATCTTTGGCAATAACGATTCAAGTGAGACGTTAGCGCCAAGTGGTAGCTCATTGTTTGAAGTCAATACTTGATTCAGTTCTTTTGATTTTATGACCCAAGGAATAAGCTCAGTAACCTCATTCGAAGGTAAAATCGTATTAAGAGAAATATCATCAGGAATACATTTAGAAAGCAAAGTTATCACATAAAGCTTCCAGTCAGTAACATTGGGTATATCAAGAGATGAATTACAACAGCATTGTAGCCAAAAGCTTTCATAAATCAAATCATTGGTCAAATATTTGAGAGAATCGATAGCTGTGAGTACCAGTGGGTCTTTAGGATAAGAATACATATGAACCATATAACGTGTGTCATCTTCACAAGCAACACCAATTTTATAATCACAGCATCCATCTAATTTTTTAATCAGTGGTAATTTTTGGCTTAAGTCTATGGCTGATGACTCAATTCCATAAAACACATTATATAAAATAAGTCGATTATTGTCCTTTAGTACAGCAATATACTGTTTATGGCTATTTACAGTATCAAATGGTATAACATCAATAGATTCTAAGGTATAACTCCTTTTAAAAGTCGGGCGTGATGTTAACTGGTTGAAAGAAGATTCATATATCAAGATTTCAGTTTTACATGTCAGCATATTGCATAGTATAAGCGCCTCTTTGCCATCATCCTGTATACTGAAAACTTTGAAATGCTCAACCGTTAAGTTTGTATTAAAAGATTTTAGCTTAGACAGAATAGCCTCTTTTTTCAAATTCGAAATTTCTTGACTGGTGCTCAATGCACCAGCATTGATTTCACTAGTATAATGGTCTATACCTGAACCCATTCTGTCATGAGATAAAGGATTTGATACCGTTCGTGAAATTTTAAGTTCTTCATAATTGATTACCTTTGCGCTTGTTGGGGTATTTATCATACCTGTGTTATTCCCTGTTGAAACAGTTCGCATCCCCTTGACAGTTGGGCGTCTAAACCCTTGATAATGCAATCCGTTCACGTTTTCGGACTTTTTATGGTGAAATTTAGGTAAAAACCTGCAATGATAAATGGTTAGGGTATTTTCTTGAGGATTATAGGTCACTGCCAATGATTGCGAAATCAACCGGGGAAAATAAATCAATTCTTCTTTAGCAGCAAATCGAGAAGTTGATGATGAAACTATAAGACCAAATTCTTGATATGCATCTGTTAGCAGTAAAAAATTGGATTCAGAGTAATTTAAATTTGATGATAATGATACTGAAGGAGAAAATGCAGCTGTAGATCCTGATGATATGTAAGGGGTAGACGACATGAAATTATTGGGAGGTTGCAGAACATGGAAATTATCACTAGGGGATAGTGCAGCACTTGTATTTTGTAGGATAACTTCTGGCTTTATGTTGAGCACAAGACCGTTATAAGATGGAAGTGCATGAATCACATGGAAAGGAAAGTTAATCAAAATATCTGTTCCATATCTATTATATATTCGAATATGACCTTTAAAAACAATAACCAATACATTTGACTCTCGCTGTTGATGATGTTGTTGTGAAGGTTGGGAGGAATCAGTAAATTTCGTGAAAAAGCAGTTAATGATGACATTTTCGTCATCCTCTTCTCCAGTTATACCATATTCGTATTCCATCCTACGTATATTTATACCAGAGCAACGCCAAATAACCCATGTTGAACCGAACATGACTGTTTCATTCTCTGTACCTATTATCATTCTACATTGACGCGTCACATCTGGCTCAGTCATACATTCTACTTGAGCCAGAAGCTTCCTATCTCTAGATGAAAGGCCACAATTATTATTTATTTGTTCCATGACCTTCAATGATCTGTGTTTGTTTGAATCTCAACCACTCTCCTTGCCTGAATAATAATGTTTATATTGGTGCCTCAAGTAAAAGGAATATAATAATATGTGAGAAATTATGATCGCAGCAAGAATGGCGGATGTTTTTTATTTCTCATTTCACCCAGATCAACACATATATAACTGAAAGAACATCAACACTAGCACAACACTATGTCGTTCCTAAACGCTTTCAAGTATGTTTTATGTAATCATTTAATCCCATAAAATCTATCAGAGTACTAACTATGTTTTTACAAAAGAGGTCTCACAAGAAACAATCAGAAAAAAACCCAACAGACTCCTTCCAAATTAAAAACAACCTTTAACAATGATTCGGCACTATCACTGAATAGTCAACCAAGTATATACACGAATAACAATTCTTCAAATCCGATTCTTCGAAAACAACAATCGCCTACAAAACAATCAGTCAGGTCTTTCAAGTCTCAGCAATCACAACAGCAGCCGCAGCAACAACAAGCAGCACAACAACCCCAACAACAACAACAACCCCAACAACAACAACAACAACAACAACAACAACAACAACAACAACAGCAGCCACAACAACAACAACAGCAACAACAGTATCTGCAAACACAACAGCCACAGCAAAATCAGATAATTTCTCAGTTTGATGTTCAATATCATCCAAATGCGGCATTGCCTGTTAATCCTCCGTTGTTTATGTGCGAACCTTTTATCAAAACAGCGTTAGTCAAAGGATCATACAAGACCATTGTGCAGCAGCCAAAATATGTAGATCAAAATGAGTGGCTTGCACTTAATGTATTTGAATTTTATAATCATTTGAACAAGTTCTATGGTGTCATTGCAGATTACATCACTCCTGATAAATATCCCACTATGATGTCAGACCCTAAAACCGAATATGTTGTTGTTGTGAATGGTTCAAGAACAATTTCACTACCTGCGAATCAATATATTGATCACGTTTTGACTTGGATAAGCAGTAGAATCAATGATCAATCAAGCTTTCCTACGAAAGCTGGCATGGCCTTTTCCCCTTCTATCGTGAAAGACATCAAAAGTATTTGTACCCAACTCTTTAGAATAATTGCACATATTTACTGGAATCACTTTGAAATGTTTGTTCACTTGTCTTTAGAGGCGCATTGGATTTCATATTTTAGTCATTTTGTTTCATTCGTCAAAGAATTTGGCCTTCTCAGTGCAAGTGAGCTTGAACCACTAGCTCCTTTAATAAAAAACCTAGAAAACCAAGGTAGAATCATAAAAGTTGAGACTGCAAGCAACCTTTCGACTTCTGATGGTGGTATGGTTTATTAGAAAACTAAATTATTTTTTCATTGGAGTTCAACTCAAACATATAATTATTATATCTTATGTACTTGTATAATACTACAACAAAAAGAAAACATATTTCTCGTAACTATTTCAATTATAAGAATCTAATTCGAATTTATATTAGGATTGATTATCGAATCTTTGTAGATTGCAACTTTATATATATACATGATCGATCAGCTGCGATCTCATGAGGTAGAACAACAATCAAATGAAAAATGCAAAAACACCGGGAAAATAAGAAAGATATCATATGCCGACATAATGCAAACTTGGTAGAGTACATTACGAATATAATATATGTATGTGCGTGAAAAATGATCATGAAAAGAAATAGAGACTATCTTGAACAACAGAAACATCAAATGAACCCTTAACTGGTATATCTGGTAAAGTAAATGGAACAAGAACTTTGTATGTGCCTGTGTTATCTTCAATAGTATTATGTTGATAACCAATTTCTTCTAAAATTGTAACACATGTTTTGAGCTCTTTCCCAAGTTTAACGTCATTTGGGTCTTTAGACGCAAGCAGTATCCTTCTTTCTCTCTCCATCTTAACTTCATCAATAAAATTAGGAGCTCTTCCTAAGTGTTTTGCCAGCTCATTCCTGTATTGTTTGACCGCCTTCCCAACATCACTATCTTTTTCAACAGAAATTTGCATTAAAAATCCTCTGTAACGTCTTTCAAACTCACCTTTGAGTTTTTCAACTAAATTATTCTTATGTAATCTAATGAATTCTTCTCTTAAAACTTTATTCATAACATCAACATCACAAGCATGAGTCCAATAAGAATCATGGACCGATGAAAACGAAAGACCAAACTCTGAACATTGGTTAACAGATAATAACATATGAGTAGCATCCAAAGAATGAATATAATTTGGTGGGAACCCATTGGCTTGTTTTCTGCTGTCAACTTTTTTGATTCCATATGGATCCTGGATAACGAAAGTCTGCATATTTGTTTTGACAGATTTTGTTTTCAATGTTCTATATGGTTGAACGACTGGTAAACCTAATGGAGATGTCCAGATGACAGAGGAAATAAATTCATCGCCTTCTTCTGGTTCGACATCTAACCTTATACTTTTGGAAATTCTTCTTGCTGCAAGAGCAAACCAATCTTGAATCTCGTGAGCACCTGAAAAAAGATCTCTAATTGCAGAAAAGACTTTCTCAGTTAAATATTTGGAACATTTTGAAACTTGATCTTCATCGAACTCAATTTCTTTCAATCTTCTAGTAATTTGAGCCCTGGCACCAACATAAGTAACGCCATACACAGAAGTCATGACAGTCTGTTTCACAAGTTTTCTTGAGATAATTGGTAATGTTCGAATAGCTTCTGCAATATTTTCATCTTTATCTTTTTGAACCTTTTCATAAACAATTTTGGAAACATGAGTGTAAACATCAGATGGTTTGGAAGCTGGAACTAAATTAACTTGTTTTGCACCTTCAATATCACCACCTAATGCTGCATAATGCTGCAAACCATTACACGTACCGTCTTGATGAATCGGTTGAAATGAAATATACTGTGAGGGATCTGAGCATTCTAGAGCTTCGACCAATTCTCTAGCAGAAGCTAAAAATTGCCAAGGTTTATCTGCTTCCATCCACCACTTTTGACCTCCTAAAGGATCTAAAACAGAATCCTTAATTTTTTCAAAATTCTCCTCAATGAATTCAGCTCTTTCATCTAAAGAGATTTTATCTTTACCCATTAAATTTGATAAGTGAATTTTCAGCCATTTTAAACCTTTTTCACCTAATGGCTTACCCTTCCAAAATTTTAATAATGATCTAGACATATCGTTACCTAAATGATTAAAGTTTGGTGGAATTGGGTATGCCCTTCCCCTGAAATCTAAAGAGTGTGGAAAAAAAATTCGTTCACCAATAAATGCTCTAGCAATTTCTAGTTTATAATTCATATCACATCGCATTGATCTATTTTTTGCAAATTCATTTCTTAATTCAGTACAAGTTCTTCTATGTTTAAAAACTTCAATAGCATCACAACCTTTTTGTGGAGCAGAAGGTAACATAAGGACATCTTCTGCTTTTGGAATCTCTAAAAATTCTTCACCTGTATTCCAAACTTTGGTAATCAATTCCAACATTTTCTTATTAACTGTCCACGAAGTACTTCCAAGATTATTCAAACCATGTAAAACTCTGTCAATTTTATGTTGTTGTGCAGCTGCTTTCGTATAAGCTGTTTGTTCAGGAGCATTCTTAGCACGTAAGACTGTAACCTTTTTTAAGAAGTAACCACCATCATTGTGAGAGATCCATGGTTTTGGACGACATATCATTGGTAGATATTGAGCTTGAATGGATTGATCCAAACGATCTTTGCCCAATTTATTAGCAAAGCTTTGATTTAACTTGATAACACCAACACGACCACCATTTTGAAAATCATAAGTATGGTAAAAAGCTGGAGCTAATGCCGTCTTAGTCTCACCTGATCTTGGATCTATACCATTGACCTCAATTTTTGCAATCCTCAGAAGGAAAGACAAAAGAAGTGAACCTAAACGACAAAGTGATTCTGAATCCCATGATAAATTGTTAGATTCGACAATTGTGTCATTATTATTAAGTGAAGTCTTTTCAACTTGCTCAACAAGTTTTTGAGCTTTAGAACTTCTTAAAAACATTTTGAAATCTTTGGTGTTTTTAATTGCTTTGAAATTCTTTTGAATATTACTATCTGCTTTTAGCACTTTTTCTGCCTTATATTCCATTTCAATAGCTTTCCCGATCCCAATGACCAATTTAGAAACAGGGACACCTCTTGTAATATCAGAAGTAACAATACTTTTCATGGCATCAGATATAGCAATGGTTGCAATTTTTTCAGGTTTTAAAACTTCTAAAAATGGACCATAAGATATTTTTTCTTCATATCTGGCTTTCTCTGCCTTTGAAAGTTTAATTTCATTTGCTTTATCACCAATCAAAAGTTTTCTAGCTTTTCGACATTCTTCAATATCATCATGTATCATTGGAATTAATTGAGATAGCCATTCATGAAGATAAGCACCGACTGTGGATGGAAGTGATTTATCTTTTATATTTTCAAATTCTCTTTCCCATTTTAATTTTGCAGCTTCTAAAGTTGAACTTTCAAGAATTCTTTCTCTCATTTCAGAAATTTCGTCTAATACTTCATCAAATTTTGCCTGTTGTTCAAATGGTAATGTATTTTTCAGCTCAAATAAATTGATTGTTCCACTTGCTGCTTGATTTTTTATTTCTTCTATATCAATATCTAATTTTTCTAATTGACATAATTGAATTAATTTTCTAACAAATTGACCATCATTATATGAATCCACTAAACCAAGTAAAGAATGTCTAATATTTTTCAAGTTTTCGGAAGAAACTGCTTTAAGCTTTTCCATTTTATTATCAATGACTTGATTTTTTACTGTTTTTTTATCGTCTGATTGGATTGGTGATAAATCTAAAGTGATATCTTCAGTTGAATTAATGTCTGAAGTAATCACGTCCATATTTGGTTCTTCAATTTCTTTTCGAACGGCCATAAATAGATCTTTGTAATTACCTGGAAGTTCTTCTGCCAAATTTGGTATATAATCAACTAACTTTTTTATATTTAAAATTCCAATAACATCAACATATCTTAAAATGTCGGCATTATTATTTGAAGCATTGATTAAACGGTATTCTCTTAAAATCGATGTTGCATTTTTTGCATCAAATCCTTTTCTAAAACTTAAATTTATTAACCATGCATATACTCTAGCATCTGGTTGTAATTTATGAAGGGAGTACACATGATTAAACCAACGATTGATTTCATCCAATGATATGGTATCATCAGAACCCCAAATTTTCAAAAACTCACAAATCCCATCAACAAAATATGCTCCTGAATCTGATTTTGTTGAAGCTATATTTTGTAGTATTAAATCGGCTCTTTCAAAATCTTTACTTTCTAAGCAAGCTTCGAATAAAGACCATGTTTGAAGGATTCCAGCATCCACTCTAATTAAAACATCATCACTACTAGTTGATGCATAACTAAATTCAGAGAATGGCTTCACGTTTTTGTTTGTTGCCACTCTGACATATATATCATCTAAAGATTTTGGCTTTGCAGAATATGATTTTGATTCTAATGCAAGTTTACGAACAAATATTGATCCATGGTTAGGACCAAAATATGGGGTTCGAAGCGAAAATGCTTTTCTTGTAGCATTAAGCTTAAAAATAGAGCTCATTGTTTAAACAAGCAGTATACCCTATTATAAAGCAAAAATGAAACGACTTATAAATCGTGAAGCAAAGCTGAAAAATTTTTTTTTCTAAATTATTTTTTTTGTTTCTTTTTCAGAATTTTTTTAATTTTTTTTTCGATCATATCGCTGTTTTGTTAGTTACAAATGCTCATCATCAATGGTTAGAAGGTTCATAGGTTCAAAAGCTAACATTTGATCTCTGTATGTTCTTGTTGAAAATAATGCTATTCTTGAAATAATTCCCGCAAAAAGAAAACAAGAGTCTTCTTTTTCATCTTGGGTATCCTCAGTCAAAAATGATATTAGTGGCCAACAATGACCCCTTTCTTTTCCTGAAAGGAATTTTACACGACCACTACTACCTAAAATGGTATTAAACTCATTAAAAGAATCAGCTTGAAATTCATGATCTCCCCATGTAACAACCAGTCCATTTTTTGGAACGGCTTGATTCCATATATCTTTATCTGTTACATTACCAGGATTATAAAGAATTTCATTTCCATTTTTACAAACCTGTAAGGAATATTTTCTAACAATATTTTGATTTAAAAAATCAAAATTTATTATTACCTTTTTTAAATCATTTTCCTTTGAACATAATTTTAATATTGGAGAAATTAAAATAACAGAAAAAGGTTGTTTAACATTTGTTTTCATTTCAATTTCTTTTAAAGTAGCTGTGATGGTGTTAGAAATATATAAAAGAAAACATAAAATGAGTGTACCACCTAAAGATTCACCCATTAAAATAAATTTTGAATCCGGATTCTTTTCATTCAAGTTATTCCATGATTCAATAAGAATAATTAAGTTTTCTTCCATTGTAGATTGTTTTGAAACTTCTGGAAACTCCATAATGAAAATAGATGGACTATTAAAACCTTGTAATAATAATAATCCATGGATAGTTGCCATATATTCTGCATAGAAATAAGGTTGAGATCCGAAAAGAATGAAATTTGGTACATAGAAAATAATCACATCGTGCTCATCTGGTCTAAAATTTGTAGTAAAAAGAATACCTTTTGGATCTTTTATATATTCCCAATTTGTAAGTTCAATAACATTATATGATTGAAAAAATGCACGTATATTAAAAAATGATTTCCAAACAACATTTGAAATGAAACAAAATGATGGATTTAACATTTGAAAATGTTTCAAATCTTTTAAATAGAAGTGAATGACGCGTGAAAGTAGATGTTGATAAAATGATCCACTTTTTGAAACTGGATTTTTATTATCAAGAGGTTCAACATAACACATAAAGAATACATCAATTATTAGTTTGAATACTGTTTCTGATGTTAGTATTTGAAATTCTGATTAAATTCATTTTTTTATGTAAGCCATACAATTCAAAGTCATTTGGTAAATAAAAAATACTGATTCTTGAAATGAGAAATTGGAAATCAAATAACCCATTGATAAAACGCAAAGAAGTAAATAATCAATAAAGCTATATTCTTTCATGGTAGATTTTATAGTTATAGTACCTGTTATTGTTATTAGGCTTAATATATATTAATTTTGTGAAGTGAATTTGTTACGCGTTAACTATCAAAATAAATATTAAAAAATTAGAATCATGAGCTTTATATAAAAGAGTAAAAAATGCTAGTTACAGTAATTAGAATTACAAAGTTGGAAGAACCTTTTCCATTGCGGAGATTAAGATGTCAGCGTGTTTCTTTTCGAAAGCAAGTCCTGGTCTTAATCTAACACCATTTTCAGCACAACCACCAACGTTAACACCACCAAGTTTCATCTTGGTCAAAAATTCACCTCTTTTTTCAGTAGTTGGTAAGTCAAAAGCAATGAAACATGCTTTACCTTTACCTCTCAATCTGGATAAAATAGTTGGATATTGAGCAACTAAAGCTTCCAATTTACCGTAAAGGTAATCACCAGTTTCTCTGTATGGAGCTAATAATTCATTATCCTTAATTTCATCACAGATGGCAGCAGCTAAAATAATACCCTTTGGATCACCACACCATGTGTTAAATTGTCTGTATGGTTGGTTTGGAATCAATTCAGTATCATGGAACCAATAACCTGCTGATTGCATCTTCTTTGAAAAGGTAACAAGATCAGGTGGTGGAGTGATATTGTATCTTTCATGATCCCACATGAGACCGGTACCACCACAACCAGCTTGAACTTCATCGATGATTAATTTAGCACCGTATTTCAAGGTAAGATCTCTTAAACCTTGGAAGAAAGCAGCAGAAGCATGGTTATCACCACCTTCAGATTGAACTGGTTCAACAATAACACCAGCAATATCACAATGCCAGTTCTTGAATCTATCTTCAACAATAGCTAAACATCTAACATCTTCAGCAGCGTTAGCTTCTTCATTTTCAGACATTGGATATTTGTAAGCTGGGAATTCAGCAGTTGGCCATTTGAAAGATGGCATATCACATTTATGAACTGGTTTAGATCTAGTAACAGAGCCAGAAGCAAATAATCTACCATGGAAAGCTTTCTTGAAAGAAAGAATAGCAATTTCTGGAGCACCTGGAGCTTCATTTTCCATACAAGAAGCCTTTTCAGCATCAGTGAAATCATTTTGGAAACCTCTCTTCTTAGATTGGTAGTTGAAAAAAACAGCTTTGAAAGCTAATTCGTTAGCATCAGCACCAGATAAACCATTCCAAACATGGGTTTGACCTTTTGGAGCATGTTTCAATAAACTTTTTTGGATATCTTCATAATCAACACCAGCAAAGTTACCTAAAGCAGGTCTATCAACGAGTGCTCTAATCATCTTTGGAGAAGTAGCAGCTTTGATTAAGTTTGGATTGTTGTAACCTAATGGAATAGAAGCAATTTGAGCGTAAACATCTAAAAAGGTGTTTCCGTCAGCATCAACAATATAGTTACCAACAGACTTTTCGTAATCAGCTAAAAAGTAAATACATCTAGCATCAAACACTTCAGAAAGAGTTTTAATCTTTTCTTGACCAACAGGACCAGGAATTGATTCTGTAACAACCTTTGGAGCAGATGGTTCAGTTGGGAAAAGCTTTTCACAGTAAGACATTTTTGTAGAAAAGAATTATGAAAATGAAAGAGTATTTTATATCTAACTAAAGAAAATATGAATGGACTGAACCTTCCTTTTAAACTGTTCATTGTCATCCGCTAGAGAACCGCCAGAACCTTCCTAATTAGACAGCCGCCAATTTTTAGCGGAATCATCGAAGCCGCTAATCATCCCTTTTTTTTCAACGTTTCTTTTTCTCGGCGCGGGGAACAGTCGTTTTTTTTGTTTACTTTTTTGAGTCATCACAAAAAGTTGAATCATCATAAACTACTTTTAAATTGCCACATTTGTATCTTATTTTATGTAATTTATTATATACATAATAAGATCCTTTGCTGTTGAATTTATTAAACTACCAAAACAAAAGAAAATGAATTACAAAATACTTTTAAAACAGAAAAGTATATATTTAAATATTTAGATAGTGCTCAGAATACACACACAAAACTTCAACCATATTTACTTTTCAAAATTTGCATGATTTCAGAGAAGATCAAAATTATCATTGAGAACTAATATATATGTAATCAAATATAATATGAATCAATTTAGCCAAACTAAGTTCAATGCAACATGAACCAGTATTTCTTATATTACATTAAGTGATCAGAGAGAAATCTGAAAGTAAATAGTCGATTCACTGTGAATTTTGTTTTGTTTTCTTATCTCTCATATAATACACACACTTCAGATCAGAAATTGTAAATCTAAAAAAAAAAATCGGTTCATATGCATGTACACGCAATAATTCCAAGATAACAAAAATAGAGTTGATATTAAATTATGTATTTTTATGAAAATGATTTAAATAAGCAATTATAATTATTAATTTAACTGACACTTTAGACTAGTATCACTTTACCAGATTTCATTTAAAAATTGCCAGGTATTATTTGATAACATTTGATAAAAGTTAAAGATCAGTTTCGTTTACAAAAAGAAAAGAAAAGAAAGAAAAAATCTGACCTCTAGCAAATTGTTAAAAGTACTAAATTTTATGGAACTATACTTAAAGAAAATTGTAAACTAAATTATATCTTTCAAATGCTTTGAAGTTTAATTGCATCACCTTTATAAATTATTTGTTCACCTTCCCATTTTTCACCAGGACCTAATTCAATAAAATCATGAACATGGCCAGGCTCAATACACAACATTGAATGCCATCCATCTTTTGGTTTAAAATCTTCCATTTTAGCTGATTTTTCAGCCCATGGGTTCCAAACGACAACATCAGGTAAGTTTTTACGTTCAACATTGTGAACAACTTTTCCAAATTCAATAACTTGAAGAATCTTATTAGTTGAAACATTTGTATAAATTCTGTCCGTTTCATGATTAAAATCAATAGCGGGTGCTTTTTCTATGTAACTTTCTTGTATAACTTGATCAAAACAATTTTCTCCAGGTAAATTATTAACTAATGTATCATCAATATCATTTATTTGAAGATAAGTATGAAAAAGCCAATTAAATTTCCAAGATTTATTATCCGAGTTTTCAACCTCAATATGAGTTTTTAAACTGTCATTTTCTAAAGTAACAGTGAAGATTAGAGTGAAATCATTATCACCTTGATCCCATTTGCTATATATATCAGGATTAGCTTGTTCAGGACTTAAAGCGTATTGAATTGTTGGAGGATTTTCTTTTGTTTGACCAAGAAATTCCCAAGTTGAATTTCTAGCAAATCCATGTTGAGGTAATTGATCAAAACCATTTTGACTACTTTTACCAAAAACAGGGAAAACTAATGGGATACCACCACGAACAGGTTTCGAACTATCAAGTTTAGCTCCCGATGAAAGCCAAAGTTGTTCAACACCGCCCACTTTCCATGATAATATGGTTGCACCATAATGAAGAATTTCTACTTTAGTATCAGCATTCGAAGCAGAAGTCAAAATGACTTTATCATCGAGTAATTCAACAGCCATTGTATTGTATTGATTATAAATTATTAGTTTCTTTTCACTTTTAGACGTGCACATTTGAGTGTTCAACGTGGTTTTCGCGTTCAAAAGCTTTAATGAGAGAGAGAGAAAAGCGATAGCTCATGAAACAGAAAATATCATATATAGAAACAGTAAAGATCAACTTATTAAATACTAGAAACGTAGAAGAAATATGCAATTACAAAATATAAAACTACCGTGCTTGATAAGATGAGACAACAAATCAAGTGGGGAATATAAAGATTAAATTAATTGATAATAATGGTTTTATATTCCAAGAATAGAAGAAAACAAGTAGTAATGTGTATGAGATACAGCCTCTCGTGTGTAATAAGTCCCATCAAATAAAAGTTAAATAACCAACACTACCATTCTACCATGATAGTTCAAATTTGATATCATTGACTTCAGTGTTGAACAATATTTTTGTTCTTCATTTTTCGTTGGTTATAGTATCTCCAGAAAACTTTGTTTCTAAAAGAACATCCTCAACCGCTTTCTCTACTTCATTCATCTCTTCCTGTATCTTAGCAGCAGATTCAGGAGTTACTCCTTCAAGACTGTTTTCAATATCAGAAAGCTTTGCTTCGAGTTTGTCGAGCATTTTCTCCATGGCGGTCGCATGGGCCTCACCCTCAGACAACAGCTTGTAAGCATCAGCAACGTTTTCAGAGCCATTGTCCTTCACTACCATGATTCTGCTTTCAATGTAAATATTCACTTATCAAAACGTTTCTTTAATTGTAAAATCTGTCTCGCGTTCGTTTTCTTTTAAGAATTTATTCCACGTCTCTCTTTTTTTTTCTCTCTCTCTTCACAGAGCTTCAGCAAAGGACACGACTAAGTAGTGAAAAATTACCTTTCGACTATGCTTTTCCAAAGGATTCTAGCATTTTTACAATGGTCTATAACAGTTTGGGCATTGCGACCAGCAGTTGGAGACGGTAATTCGCTTTTCATCTTTGATTCTGCAACTGATAACATCAATACCGATTTTTCTTTCTTTGTTGAAACATTGAAAAATAACGGACTTAAATTAACATTCTTTGATACTCAAAATGATGATTGTTCAGGAATTGAATTATTTAATCCATTAAGTCAAAACAATTTTGATAATTTAATCATCTTTCCAGGAAAATCCAAAAATTTAGGATGTGTTTTGGATTCTGAAAAACTTATAAAATTTACTAATCAAGATGGTAATTTATTCATCATTACTGATTCTTCAGGTGCTCAAAGTGATATTGGTTATTATTTGAATCAATTAGGTATTTACCCTTCACCTAAGGATTATACATTAATTGATTACCATGATTCCAATATCAAAAATTCAAATGGTGTCGTCTCTTCTATTTCAAAACCAAAGTTTTTAAATTCATATATAGTTTCAAATGATGATTCTGAAATTTCTTTTGAAAATGGTGCAGTGTCATTGATATCAAATAATGAATTTTTAATCCCGCTTATTAGTACATCAAAATCATCCGTTACTGTTGAATTAAGTCAAGGTTTGGATCAATTTGATGATCAATTTGATGATCAATCAACTTGGCATACGGGTACCCAAGGTTACCTTGCTGTTGGTTTCCAATCTTTAAACAATGCACGTACTGTTTGGATTGGATCTAATTCAATGTTAAGAAATGATAAATTTGATCAAGATATTGCTACTAACTTAATTCAATGGGTAACTCAAGTCAAAGGCTTTGTGAAAAGTTCAAACTTTACTCATTCTAAAGCTTTCAATCCAATTCATAAAGAAAATCATGAAATCAAAGGTTATAAAGTTAAAGATTTGATTAATGTTGATATTGAATTTTCTAT
>JAJLVG010000408.1:1918-16372 GCA_030564585.1 Martiniozyma abietophila
TAAAAGAAAGTATTGATGCTAGAAGAAAAATTTCAAACTTTGATATAGCAGCTCATAAGGATATGTTAGATTCGATCATTGAAGATGTTAACAAAGTAGATACCGTGTATATCAGTTAATTACAACCAAGCTTTTTTCTGTAAAATACGAATATTTGTAGTTTTTTTTTCATTGAAAAGTAAATTTTTAACAAAGAGTCACATTCAGTTTACAAAAAGTATACTCTGAAAAAGAAAAGAAGGTATATATCGAAAAATCTCATCAT
The DNA here is from genome assembly GCA_030564585.1 of Martiniozyma abietophila. Classification (NCBI taxonomy): domain Eukaryota; kingdom Fungi; phylum Ascomycota; class Pichiomycetes; order Pichiales; family Pichiaceae; genus Martiniozyma; species Martiniozyma abietophila. Next base: position 2,184 of record JAJLVG010000408.1, read on the forward strand.
ATAAGCATACAGTAAAATAGAAAAAGAAAGTTAAAATATAAATAAAAATATGCCAATGTTATAGGTAAAATAAAATCTACAGAAAAAAAGAAAACGTCATAAAATGTAAATGCAAGAAACCACCACCTTTCTCATTCTTTGAAGCCTTTAAGTAAATCAACCTCTTTTAAATCATTAATCTTCCCTATCAGAAGTTCCCTTCTATTTTTCAATGGACTTTCATCATGTTTTTGTATTTTTTCTAATGTTGACTTTTCAGAATTAATACCGGGTCTTTTATCTTGATCAATATCAGACTTCCTTCTCTCATCTTCATTTATAGGTTTTCTCCCACTATCATTATTAATGTTCTTATCAGCAGCTAGTGGGGTACTGAACTGAACATAATTCCATAATGCTGGAGAACTATTTACAGAACCACCATGACCTGATGGTGGCTCTAAATGTCTTATTCCTCTTTCTGGGGTCATTAATTCAACACCAGGAAAATTAAATGATCCACTTCCCTTTTTTGGTGACTGAAGTGAACCTCCATTATTTTGGTTATTAAGATTATTTCCATTTCGATTTCCATTTGCATTTCCATTTGCAATTGTATTGTTATTAGTATTAGAATTAGAAATAGAAATTTGGTTCCCATTTCTATTAAAATTACCTTTTTCATTATCGTTATTAGGATTTTCATTATTACCATTATGATTTCCATTATGCGAACCATTTCCTAACATGCCACCGAAATGATGTAAATTATTTCCACCTAAATTCAACCCATTCATTGGACCCACTGGCATCATAGAAATACCACTAAGACCTAAGGATCCTGCTCTACTATGAGCTCTTTGATTTTCAGTGGGAGTTTGCCTTAATAAAGCATGTTCACCACCATATTGATTTTCATTTATTGAATTTAAAATCGGTGCTGATCTTATTGGTGACAAAGTTGAAGAGGCGTGATCATTTTTTATAGATGGAATATTCAAGTTTATTGATCCTTGCTGATTGTTATTTAAAATTGGGTTACGAAAAGTTGTTGGTTGTTGTTGATCAAGTTTTCTACTTGGAAGAGACTGATTAAATTGACCTTGTTGTAAAGGTAAATCATATCCTTGAATTTTAATATTAGGAGGTAAATTTTGTGATAAATTTTCATCATCACTCTTCTTTCGAGGAATTATTTCATTTGATGGAACTGATTCATATGGATTAGAATCTCCTTGAACCGGAATTTTTAATGAATTATCTGGTTTTCCAGTAACTTCTACAGCTCTACCTTGTGGAAGAGCATTATTTTTAATGAGATGTAACTGTAACTGACGTGAAACACTTGTACCTCTTTTAACCTTTTTCAAAGTACCATCTTCCCATTTTTTCATGAATTCTTTTCTATAAGATTCACTTATTTGCCATTTCATACCTTTACCAGGTTCATTTGGTTTACGTGGAACCTTTTCAAAAGCTTTATTAAGAGAAAGATTATGACGAATGGAATTTTGCCATCCTTGCTTAGTATGACGATAATAAGCATAATGACTTGCAATCCATTCATAAATCTCTGATAATGAAAGGATACCTTGTGGATTTGACAATATAGCTTGAGTAATCATCGTTGCATAAGAATAAGGAGGTTTCAAATCTTTTGCATCATCTTTAGAATAATCTTGTTCAGGTGTTGGTCCAGATGATGTTAAAGTAGAAACACCTTCTTGTATTTGAAATGCTTTCACTTGATTATGGATACCACTTTGACTAATTTCATGGACTTGTGATTCATATTTTGGTTTTTTATGAACAAGATTTTTAAATAATTCTGGAATGATAGGAGCTGCATCAGGTAAAATAAACATCATTTGTGTTCCACCAATATCAATAATATTACCAGAATTTAATTCATAAGGATTTGATGGAGTAATATTTAATCTATAACCATTAACTTTTAATCCATTTCTACCATGAATAAATAATTCCCAACGTCTTTCTGCCAAATTATATTCAATTGTTGCATGACGTCTTGAAACTACTTTTGAAGGACCTAAATCAATATCAACCATATCTTCAGCTTTTTCAGGGTTATGAGAATCTGCATTTCTACCAATTGAAACTTTTAAACTTTTAACATAAAACGTCCAATCACGACCAGCAATTTTAGCATATGCTTGAACTTCACTTCCTTGTGCTAATTCATTATTAAACATTCTAGAAACAGTTGTTGGGATATTATCAAGAGGAATTGAAAGTTGTTGAATAACATTGTTCACCGCATCCATTGTATCTTCATATGGATTAGAAAACTGATTAAAATAAGTTTAAAGTTAGTAATTGTTTTCAATTGAATAAAGTACCTTCCCTATAATGAGAAAATTAATAACAATAAGTTACTATCAGAAAAAAAAAGGGTAAAATCTTTTCAAGAAAATGATAATAATAATAAAAAAAAAGACGAATACATACATAAGTCTGATCATCCAACGATCTCTTGTTTTCAGACATTATAAATTGGCTTTAAATGACAACGATACTAATAATTAATTATTTTGTTTGTTTGTTTTGTTCTCCAAATTATTTCGTAAACAAAACAAAACTTTTTATTTTTTTCCAAACAATCGAGGGCGGTGCACAGAGGTTTTTTTTCTAATTAATTTTAACAATTTTTGTGCTGTTGAAGGTGATAAAAATGATTTAATGATTAAATAAATACAATATTATAAAAGGATTGTAAAAAAGACAAAAATAATTGTAATCATTAAATAAATGAAAATCTTAACAGAAAGGACAATTATTAAGATACATTTGTAATATCTTTTGAATCTTGAGGCGAATCAGGGGTATCTAAGCGAATGGATAAGAACATATTTTCAATATTTTGACTACTATTCGATGTTTCAATATCAGTTGGATAACTGTTTCTGGTTTGAATTGTATTTGTACCATTGGATGTTGAAGTTAAAATTGTTCTTGATCTAGATGATGGGAGATTCATATAAAATGAATCTCGGGTAGCACTTGCATCAAGTTTACCCTCTTTATGTTGCTGTGTAATAAATTCTATATTTTCTTCATCAGAATCAGAATCTTCAAACTCAGATTCAGAATCTGATAAACTTTTAGATTTGATATTGTTAGATTGTAAAAGTAATGGATATTCTATTAATGTGACATTATTTTCCCTTTGATTTACATTTACATTTTGATCTTGATTTTGTTCTTCTTCATTTTCATCCTCTTCTTCAATAATATCTTCTTCTAAATTTCTAACAATACCAGAATTTTGAAATTTATAACCAAGTGAATTAGTATTAAATGTTCCAAAATGAGTTTTTGAAGTATTTATTGGCTCATCAAAATTATAATTTTCTTCTGATATATTAATTAATGCTGGTTTAGATCCTTTTGAAGCAACTTGACCACCATGGATTGATGCATTTTCTAAATCACTTAAATAAGTATCCTTTGAAAATGTACTTCCTGCTCTACTATAAACAGATGCTCTTGAACCTGGATTTGTATTAGGTCCTCTAATTTTAACACCAGGAATATATGCAACATTAATAACATTTGATGCCTTTGTTAAAACGGAATTTGCAACAGTTGATAAACTTACCTGTGACATCCGTTTTTGCTCCATTATATTTCGATCATTATTATCATCATTATTCAATCTTTTAGTTTCTTCTTCTTTATTATTAAATTCATCACGCTTATATTTTTTCCATAAAAATATTAATCCAATAACAAGGATTAAAAATACAACTCCTGATAAAGCACCTGCAATTCCTCCTATTTGAGAACTCGTGAGACTACCACTAACAGACCCATATGTATCTACTTCCATACAATACGTTTCAGGACATTTAGAACATGATTGAGTTGTCATTGCACATTGTTCACCATTTTTACAACTGGGACATGTAGGAACGCTGTCACAATTCACACAATCAACAGCAGATTCAGCAAATCGTTTCACTAAAAAGACACCATCGTAGTATTCTTGCGATATTATATTTAACTCTACCATGTTCCCTAACGTCTCTCTTTCACTTATAAATAGAAAAAAGTTGATAACAAAAAAAGAAAAGGAATAAAAAAATAAATAAACTTCATCATCTTTTTCAGGGGTAAAATTTGAAACGCGTTTCCATTTTTGTTTCACCACACAGCTCATGAAGTTGTTCTTCACAGCTCATGAGTGGTCGTGCTATTTATATGGGGGAAAAAGTAAATTGATTATAAACAATAACAAATAATAACTTAACTTCAAAGTTATATAATATTAATAATAATAACAATAATTAAATCACCTTATACATCTTTATAAAATATTACATCGATCAGTCCCAATGGTGGATAGGCAAATTTAAAGATTCTCTTTGAGACTTTGATTTTGGATCAAAATATGGATTTTCTGCCAATGATGTAACCCTTGTACCATGTCTTGGTTTTTTACCTTCATGATCCCAAACATTACGATGTTGAGAAATTCTATTATCCCAAATAGCAGAAGTACCAAAACCTGGTGTAGTCTTCCAGTTATATCTAACTTGAATATCTGCATTTTTTTCATAAACATCAAACAAGTAATTCAAAATAATCTCTGATTCAACTGGTGATATTCCTAAAATTCTTTTTGTCATACTTCTATTAACAAAAAGATATTTCCAACCAGTAGCAGGATGGGTTCTAACTAATGGATGAACTCTTTCAACTTTAACAGTATTTCCAAATGGATCATCTCTATCTAAATAATTATGAGCAGAATTATAAATAGCTTCTTTACCATCTAAAAAGTTTTTAAATTCATCACTTAATTTATCATAAGCTGCATAACCTGATGACCAAATAGTATCACCACCAACATCAGGAACTTCATCTAAATGTAAATGGGTATAACCAGCCGGTTGTCTTTCATGAACTAAATCAGTATGCCAAACTTGATTACCTGGTGCTGGATACTTTCTACTATCCCAATTTGCAAGATTAGAATTTTCAAATGTTAAATCCATTCCACGCTTTTGTAAAAAGTCATTCCAAATAACAGTTGCACCAGGTAATCCAGGAACATGAGGAACTTGAGGATGCTTTTCAATAATACCAAGATACTCACCAAGTTCATATTGCTTTTTAACTGGTAATTTTTGATCTTTGAAAAACACAACAATTCTTTCAGAAATTAATAATGCTAATTCATCTCTTTGTTGATTAGTTAAATCAGCTAATTGTAAACCAACAATTTCAGTACCAACTTTATCAGTAATATTATTAACTTCTTTTGCAGCACTAAATAATGCTTTCTTTTCAGGATCAGCATTTGCACCTCTTTCAATAAATGGTATATCTTCATCTCTAACAGCATATGCTTGATCAACAAAAATTGGTATTTCAGATCTATCAGGAATTTCAGGATAACCTTTACTTAAATCAATACCATCATCTTCAAATCTTTTTCTACTATGTTCAGGTAAAAGCTTTCCACCAAGTTCATCCCTTCCAGAAGAAAGTGTTAACTTGTTTTCACGTGATCTTGTAACGTTAATTGAATTGGAATTTCTAATTAATGCTTCAACTTTTTGATCAATAGGGATATCATCCGAAATAGAAAATGTTGTTGCAGCAAGATCTTTTGTAATTTGAATAGTGGATGTGGACGCAGTCATGATTCTTTATATTATATCAGGTTTAAATTGGATAGTCCATCTTCAAACAACCTATATAAATACAACGTTAAAGTAATGCCTTTTTATACTTTAAAAAGTATTAAAACTATGGCACTTTATCACGCCATTAACATATCAATGGTATATTTTATTAATCAGTGTCTAGTTTCCTTCAAAATATAACTCATTAAAATGCTGTTAGACATTAACTTGACATGTTTGTCAATATTAAAAAGTCGAATCACTTTCCTGCGCCACAACTTTTTTGTGGCATATCCTTTGATACTTATCCCGAACTGGAAGATAATTTCCGAATTGTTGTAATAACTTTAACAATTTAGCTCAAGATTATTAGTTAAACTAAATTAACTTACTGTATGTTATTACTTATATCGTAGAACCATATATGATAATTACTTATCTTGTGTTTATGCTCATTCTTTTAATGCTCATTTTCGTATTCAAAATTTTCAAATACGAAAAGGTGAATTATGCCCTATAAGCTCAAATTATCAATATATGGTAAATATTTATAAATTGAATGATTGCTTTGTAAACCTGATTCTTCTTTTTTTACTTACATTTTTAATGAAACTTCAAAAATAATATGTATTCAGACGACGCATGTGTATACAATAAATAACTATAAAAAAAAGAGGAATATAAATTAAAAGAATTAAGCAATAAAAATCACAGAGATAACTAAACTTTAGAAACTCTATCATGAACTGAAGATAAAGAGTTATTACTATTATCATTATTCAAGCTTTCATCATCAAGAGAAATTTGGGTTTCAACAATTGCATTCTTCTCAAGAAAATTAGAATTATGAGTAGAATCAATTTCAGTATCACTTTCATCACTATTGTGAATTTCTTTTAAGTTTTTAATTTTATGTCTATTACCAGCAAATTGAGGAATGTACTTCCAATCATACTTTTCTAAAAATACAATAGTGAAAAAAACAACATGGGAACATGCAATAATAACAATATTTGCAATATAACCAGGTTTAAAATTTGGTGACCATTTTATATTATATTGAAGTGTAACAGCAAATGCATTGACTGCATATGAAGCAGCTTGAGCAAACGATAAAACAATTGCTTTCTTTTCAACATTATCACAACATAAAACAGCAAACCAACCGTAAAAGAGTTGAGCAAGACCAGAACTATAAGGTGTTTGTAAAAAGAATGATGAAAGTAAAGTATTTTTTGGAACATCCCAAACAATCAAGACAACTGATGCATAATAAGCTAATACATAAACAATGTTAACAGGAATCATTTTTCCATAATATGCAACCAATGGAGCCACTAAAATCGCTGCTGGAATACCAGTAACTCTGATATAAGCATTCCATGTAGTAACTTCAGTACCAGGGAAATATTCAGGAATAGATTTCATCCACAATTGAGCACCATTATCATACCAAGCTTTATGATGTAAAACCCATAATAGAGAACATAAATAAAGTTGCCATGTAGTAAAAGTTTCCTTTAAAATACCCCAAGTCCATTTCTTAGGTTGTGCAACTTCATTTTCAATTCTTTTTCTAGCAAAGATCATATCATCTTCACTAAAAAGCAAAAATTCTTTTGTTGCTGATGGAGTACCAGGGAATAAAAAGAAACCATAAAGGAAAATACCAAAAGTAATGACAGCATCAATAATAAATTGCCATCTCCAACCAGCCATACCAGCAACACCATCCAAATGTTTTGTAGCAGAACTTTGCAATGCACCTGCACTAGCAGAACCAGCAACAGCCCAAGCACCATAGAACCCACATCTTATAAAAAGTTCTTCAGGTGATAAGTAACTACTTAAAATCACATAAGTTGCAGGGAATGAACAAGCTTCAAAAACACCAACAAAAAATCTAATTGCATACATCTGTGAAGCATTTGTAACATACGCATTTGCTAAAGTCATGAAACCCCAAGCAAGTTCACACCATAAAAGCAAATGTCTAGCAAATTGTGGTTTAGTAATTAAAAGAGATGTTGGAATTTGAAAAACAGCATAACCAACAGTATAACAGGTATTGAAGTAATTCAATTCATTACCATGAAGATTCAAATCTTCCTTCATACCAGAAACATAAGCAGAACCAACATTAGAGTTATCTAAGTATTTGGTATAAAAAGAAAAGCAAAGGAAAAGTAAAACACAAGCATCAAATTTTACCAAAAACTTTCTTTCGTATTTACTATAGTAACTTGGATACCAAATAAAAGCATTTAAGAAATTATATTTATCCCACTTCGAAACTTTTTTTTCTGTTCTTGAACGGTCAATAGTTTTATCAATGTAATCATCTCTAAAACTTGATGGATCATCAATTTTAAATAAAGTCCAAGTAAAGTTTTTAATCTTTTCCATAGTTCTGTTTTTTTTTTCGTGTGTGTGTTAAGAAATAGAGTCTATTGCAAGAATAAAACTTCGAAAAAACAGAAGAATTATTCAATCTTTTATCTAGCTTATTATCATGCTGTTGAATATGCCACTTCTGTTTAGACTTCATTTACTTTGAACCACTATTTTGCCACACAGAATAATATTTAACAAGAGCCACAAAGTATAATAAGGTTTTGATAAATATTAATCAATTAAAACATCACCACAATTTTTGTGAAAAAGTATCTGCTCATTAAAAATAAGAAGAAGACTTTTCACTTGGCAGATCATAAAAGTCTTGTTTAAGAATTGAAATTCTTGTTAATAGTCATTCTTCTCATGACTATTCCTTCCATATTTCGTCTTTTGTGCAAACAACAGGGACCAGATTATTATTTAATCTGATGACGATGGCCAAAATATTTTCAAGGGTCCTCATTTTTTTCAATTTTAGGGGCTCAGGGATAGTTTCATGCTTATTATCGCAATTTTCATTAAAAAACTGTCATGATCATGATGATTGAATTCAACTGATCTAAACCACCAATGAATTCTGTGGACCTACATGGTATGTTTATCCAGTAGTTGATTAAATTTGCTTAATAGTGGTGGCAAATCAACACAGTTCCCAGGGTTTACCGATTACATTTAGCAAAACTGTGGCTGACCAGATAACCCGATTTGATCTCCCTGTTTAATTGGTGTAATTTCAAGTATTAAACTTTAATTTAACTATATCAATGTAATAACAAGACAACCACAATAATTTTTCATGTTGTTACTTTAATGATTGAAGTTTCTGAAAAATAATGGTTTAAAGCTTTAGCCAATTTTATAACAATTTAATTTTGTAAATTTGAACTTATACTTATGTATGTATATATAGTATACACATTAATCTAAATCATTGATAATGAATCTTGTACAACCAATTTCACTTACACCTTTTGCCCAATTTTCAATATCAAATGATTCAACACTTCCATCACCTTCCTCATTTTCATAAAAACTTTTTAATAACACTACATAGTATTTGTAAATTGTCATGAATTCAAAAGATTGGCTAATTGTACTTTGTGAGCAATTAAAAAAAAATCCCAACATTGCTTTAATCATATCACCAGGATTTTGAATCATTTGATCAACTTTTGAACTTAAATTTAGAAGTTCAGGATTATCTAAAAATAATAAATCTTTTCTCCTAAATTCAGGAGCAGTTTCTAATATATGTGTTTCTTGAATAAGATGTAAATTTTCTAAAGTATCCAATGGTAAAGTAAATATGTTAAGTACAAAAGAACCATCCATTTCATTAAAATTTGGTTTTGAAAATTTTTGTAATTCTTTCAGAAATTCACTATTTTTTCTTTTTGCAACAATTAATCGACATACTAATGAACATAGAGTAAACATTATTCTACAGAAAATTTGTGTTAAATCATATGAACTCTTTTGACAAGCTTGTGTATCTGGTTGATTGAAAACATTAATTAAAAGTGCATTTAAAGCTGATAAAATCAAAATTGTATGACGTGAACAACGACGAAAACATCTTGCTTCTAAAATTCTCCATTGTTGAAGTTCTTTTGATAAAGTTTTACTATCATTTTCAAGTTGACCAATCTTTCTATTAACTGATAAATATGCATTCAAATAAAGGTAATTTAATAAATTTGAAACCCTAACTCTATTTGCAATTCCTAATATATTACCTCTAAGAACAAGTTGATCAGCACGATTGATATCTTGACACATATAAGTTTCAAGTGAATCAATTAATGACTCATATTGATATAAACTATAATAACCCCTTTGTGATTTATCATTTTTATATTCAAAAGTATAATTTGGATTTCGTTCTGGAGACTCATCAAAATTTATCAATCTAAATGTATGACGATAAAATTTGCATAAATTGATCACATCTTCCTTATGGTGGGTATTAGAAGAAACATTTTCAAGATTTACAGTGATGAGTTGAGGCATACCAGAATTGAATGAATTGAAAGTATCGATATACATAATTAATCCCCAAAGAATTGAAACATCATCATCTGTAATTAAATCGAAATAAGTAACATTTTCATGAAATTTTAATATTAATTCATCTTTCTTTCTTTTATATAATCCCATTGACATTGCCATATAAATAGCCATTACACCATAATTTAATCCCCCTGTAGTAGTAATTCTTGGCTGCGACCTATTATCTAAATCTGTTATGAATGTAACAACCAATAAACATAATGTTGTTAAATTTGTTTGTTCATATAATTTATTATCATTGATTAATGTATTGATAAAACATTGTAAAATATTTGTATGATTATCAGTTTGAAAGCTTTCTTGTTTGAAAAATGTTTTATAATCAATAGAGTCAGGATGATAATATACTCTTGGCTTTTTATTTAAACCAAATCTTAATATACTTAAAACACACACAATTTCGGATAATGCAGTTTTAGTTTGATAATTAACTACCTTTAATTTTCCATTGACAGATTTGAAATGTTTAAGTAATAACATGTTGTATACTCTTTCTGAAACAACAGGAATTACAACTCTCATAATTTTGACTGAAATAATGGCAGCATTATAAAAAGTTTCATAATTAATGAAATAATCACCAAGTAATTGACATATATATTCATTTTTAATAAATTTTATATCTGGATTTGAACTATTTTCTGATCTTTTAACAGTTTCTATTAAAATATTCTTTTCTAATGCTAAAGAATAAATTTCATAAGAAAATAAATTAACCCATTTATTTGCATCTTTCAAAATATAAGGGTAAGCTTTATTAATTAATTTACCCATAAATTCATCAGAATTAATAAAAGTATTTAAAGAGGAAGCACCATAAAAATATCTAGTTTCATTGAAATCAAGGAAACTTCCATTCAGTAACGATCCTGTTAATTTTTGATCTCCAAGTAAATCTAGATCTTCTAACATTTTTGGAATTTTTTCTTTAGCTTCTTTATTTGCAACTCCAAGATTATTTCTTAAATCTGTTATTTTCTTTTTTAAATCAACAGTGTTTGCTCCAAATCTATAACTATCAGTAATTTGTTGAATATTATTTAACATTTCACTTAATTCACCAATCGATTGAGAATTATCATTATCATCTAATAAATTTTCAAAAGAAAATTTAAAACTTTCAATAGCAGGTTGATTAGTTTTAATGATATTATTAATTGTTTCAGTTACTAATTTCTTTTTCCCATTTAAACTTTGAGAAGGATTTTGATATTTACAACTTTTTAATCCAAGTTTTAAACATGAACCACAAGTTGGTTTCATTCGATCACATTTAATTTTCCTATCTTTACAATTGAAACATGAGATAGTCAATCTATTTCTTTTCCTTTTTATTCTATTAGTATTTGGACCATCCTCAGAAACAATAACAAGTTTATTAGTTGAAGAATCTAATACAGTTGTAACAAATTGTGTTTTACCATCATTTCCCTTTATACTACTTATAGTAGTATCATCCGTATTTGAAATATCAGTACTTACCGAGGTGGTTCGAGAATCTATTGAACCTCTTTTATTAAAGTTTTGAGAGTTATTACTCAACTTGAATTCATTATTATTACTACCATTATTATCAATACTAATACGAGTATGTGGATGAGAAGGAGTAGTATTATTTGATGATAAATTATTTTGAAACAAAGCATTATTATTATTATTATTATTTTTCAATGAATGATTCACTAAACCTTGTGATAAATTATTTAAACCATAATGACCTTGATCCATTTGATTTAAAATTCTATTTTCGGAGGACCAATAAATGTTTGGGGCAGGGTAATACTGTTGTTGTTGAAAGTTATTGTTGTTATATATAAATCCTAAACTAGGTTGTCCATCTTCTGGCAAGCTATTCTGACCATCTGTTTCGTATTCAGACATGTTGAAACAGTTATTTAACTAACAAATCTTTTCAAGTTAAACCTGTTCTCTCATTTTAATATAAATATAAATATTATAAAAAGAAATTATAGAATTTCTCAACTAGTAAAAAGAAAAAAGACGTTAAATTAATTAATTTTCAAACTTTAAAATTTAATTTTCACCCCACACAATTGCTGCGGCCACATTTTTTATAATTATTTCTATTATTTCTTTTTTTAATTTGTTCCGTTGAATTTACACACACATGCACGGGGATAACGCCAACACTAAATATATTGTTACTAGTAATTTATATGACATGAAATAAAAAATTTTAATACAAAAATATATACTGTATACGATTAATATTATATTATACACTTCCCAGAAGATGAATATCGTAAATATCCACCATTATTTAACACTTCTTTCTCATTATTAGCTTCTTCTTGTGAAACAATTGGCCCCCAATCACCATCATAAATTGTAGCACCACTCTTCCTTCTTAAATCAACTAATTTACATTCCCAAGTTTTTAAAATATCATCAGCACTTGGTCTATCATTTGGATTTGGTGAAACCATCCATGTAACAAATTTATCAAGTGCACTTGATCCATCATAAAACCAAATTGGTGTCCAATAATCAATAACTTTACCATCATTAGCAGCAAATGAACTACCAATTGAATCACTATTACATCTATTATTATCATTATTTGATGAAAACATACTACCACTATGAATTTCTCTATTATTATCTTGAACACTATCACTACTTGAAAGTATCATACCAATTTTATTTGCAATTTCACTACTACTTAAACGACCAGCGTCTGTTAAATCACCACTTCTAAGCTTTTGCCATTCTGATCCATTTTCTGGTAAAACATAATTTGTAGCACATTCAAAAATAATTAATCCAGCAGAAAATATATCTGCTTTAAATGAATAATCATGACGAGAAATAATTTCTGGTGCAATATATCCACGATCACCTTCACGATCAATTTCTTCTTTATCTTTTAATAATGGTAATTTTATACCAACACCAAAATCACCAATTTTTAATGTACCATCAAATGTTATAAATATATTTGCTGGTTTAAGATCTAAATGTAAAACATTATGGTTATGAATCCATCTTAATCCAAGTAATAATTCAATTAAAATTTTCCAAACTCTCCATTCATCTAATCTTGATCTACCAGATTCAGATTCTTGAACTAAAAATTTATCAAGGGTACCATTATCACAATAATCTGTCATTATATATAAATGATTTTGATATTCCCATGCAGATATTAATGTAACAACATAATCTTGACCATCTGAAATTTCTAATTCTTCTTGAGATTTTTCTTTTAAAATCATTATTGAATCATTATCATTTTGATTATTATTATTATTGGTCATATTAATTTTATTATTAATTTTTATTGACTCAATTATATCATTATTAAATTCTTTCATACTTGAAACTTCCATTAATAATTTAACTTCTTCCCATAATCTTTGTCTCTTTTTTGGTCCTGAAATTAGATCTTTATTTCTTTTAACAGCATATTTAATTCCATTAAAATCAACTTCATAAACAAAACTAAATTCTCCTTTACCAACAAATGTACAATTACCAAATTTTTCAAATAAATAATTATCAATATCATTTTTTTTATTAAAAGTTTCTAAATTTTGAGTATCTGTCATTGTTGAAGAACTCCAATTTAATATTGGAGGATTTGTTAATTTAGAACCTGATGAACCTGAACTACCATGACGACGATAATATAAAGATTCTACTGGTGTATGAGGATCAGAATGAATACTTGATTCTTCTAAAGTATTTAAATTTATATTTGATTTTATTTTTAATGATTTTCCATTTTTTAAATTTAAATTTGAATTTGAATTTATTAAATCAGAATCTGATTCAATATTTGGTAATAAAGAAATTTGAGAACCAGCTCTTTGCCAATAATTACCAATATTTTTTGATGAATTAGTTCTATTGAGCCCCATGACACGATAAGATTTTTTAATTGTTGGTGATTCATTATTATCATGAATAATTATATCATAATCTTTTGATTGAATATGTGGTGGTTGTAAATATTTTAAAAAGTCATCATCATCATCATCATTATAATCATCATCATTATTATTATAAAGATTATTTGATTTTAATTTATTATCAATTTGCATTTCTATTTCATCAATTCTAGTACCTTCT
>JAJLVG010000410.1:0-16286 GCA_030564585.1 Martiniozyma abietophila
ACTCAATTATCAGCAAAGGAACTTGCTGCAAAAGCAGCTGAATCTAGACAAAAAGAAATATTACAAAAGAATACACAAGGTTCACTTGGAAAAAAATTAGCTGAAGAAAGAAAGAAATCAAGTAAAGCGTTTGCAATTGAAGAATATGAGAAAGTAAAGAATGAAAAAGAAGGGATTAAACTATCAGATTTGAATTGAAAAAAAAGAAAGAAAAGAAAGAAAGAAGAGGATGTTTTAATTTAGTGAAAGAACAAATGATTTCATGATATTTAATTAACTTTAGTTTGATATGATTTGCTTTAGTGATAGTTTATGTAAACCAGTATAAGAAAGGAAAAGCCAATTAAAGGAACAGACTGGTGAAATGTTATAAATTGATTACACAAGTTTGAATAATATATATTATAGTTTGATACCATTACATAACTCTAGTTTTTTTTTTATTTTTTTCAATATTACATATTTCCTACATTATATGTTAGCTTTGATTTATATCATGAATTAGTTTATTTTACAGTAAACTCTTGTTGAATTGATATTCAAATCATACGTGAGTTTTAAATACTCTATATGGTAGACCTCATAAACAAAGAAAACACTCGAAATTGACCTTTAAAACAAGGTTATTTTGTCAATAATAGGTAGGTAAAAATGAATTTCAATTTTTTTTTTGTTGATTTTTGAGGTTTTCCTTCTTTTTCCTTCTTCTTTTCACTAACTTGATCTTAATTTCATTTCATTTAATTTACGTTTATTATTAATTAAACAATATGTTATGTATCTTACGTAAATATTCAACGAAAACAAAATTAACAGATTCATCACTAAAATCTATTAAAACTTCAAAACCTCGTCAACGTCGAACTATTAAAAAGATTGAAGGTGAACCATCATTTGAAGCATTTGTTTTAAAATCACAAATTTTACAATCATATAGAACAATGTTAAGATCAGTTTATAAAATTCCTGATCCTGAATTAAAAGATGAAACAAAACAATTTTTAATATCAGAATTTAAGAGTTCAAAAGATGTTGAAGATGTTCATATTCGTCGAAGTTTATTAATTGGTGGGCTAAAACAATTTAAACATGTTAGTAATATCATGGGGTTGAGTTATATTGATGTTGCATTTTGATTATCCATTCAACATATATATATATATATGTATATATATATTTACATTTATATATCAATTGGAATCAATTTTAAGTTATATTATATTAATATTTCTTACAAAATAAAAAAGAAAAAAAAAAAGGGAACAATCACTTATACACGAATGGAGATGATTTTTACTCTTTAAATAAAACTTCATTAGATAAAGGATCAGCTTTAAGAACTTGAGTTCTCTTTCTATTTTTTCTTTCCATTGATTGTTCTTGTCTCTTTCTAGCACCTTCAGCAGATTTAAATTTAACTTGTGATCTAACTAAATTTGGAGAAACATATTCTTTATTTTCGTAAATCTTTGGACCACCAAAACTACCTTCTAAAATAACAATTGGAACTAAAACAAATCTTGGACCAATTTCAATTAATGCTAAATCATCATCATTTTCTTCAATAATACCATCATTTTCTTTAATATCTTCCTTTTCATTAATTTGATAATTACGAATCCAAATTTTACCATCAACAATACTAAATGTCATGACATGATCAGTAAAAGGTTTCATCTTTCTAGCTTGAGGTGGTACACCAAATGTATGAATAAACATTTCTTTCATAACTTTAAAACATTCCTCATTTTCAAATGATTTATCAAAACTTAATAATGGTCTTGAACCTTTTAAACAATTACCAGTGAAATTCAATTCATCTAAAGTATGTAAATTCATTACATGAAATTTAATTGTTGGTCCATTTGGTGGTTTACTTAACCATAAATATAAATCTTGATGTTTCCTAGCTTCAAAAAACATTATATTATTACAATTATATAATTCTGCAACTTCATTTAATTCATATAATGTCTTTTTTGTATCTAATTTTGGTTCTTTTCTAGCATGTGGTAATAAACTATATAAATCAGAAATTAAATGACGATGACGAAAAGTTATACCACGAGATGAAATTAATAAAACTCTTTGTTTATTAACATAATTTTTCTTCGAACTACCATTAGAAGCAGCAGGTGAAGACTTCGATGATCTACTGGACTTTGATAAAGCCTTATGAATAGCTGACATAGGTAAATATAAGTTAATCTTTTCTTTTGTTATATAATTTTTCACTAAAAGATTTTTTTTTTTTAGAGAAAAAAGAAAATTTGAAAAAAAATTTAAAGAAGAAAAAATTTAAAAATATTATTTCAAGGCTGTGTGCTCTTTCTAATTACTTCCTTTAACAAACAAAGCAAAGAAAAGGAACAAAATGTCATCAAAGGAAAGTAATTCAACATCTGATTCATCATCAGATAGTACCAGTAGTGATGATGAAAATAGAAGACAGTTTAAAAGGAAAATAATTTTCAAGAAAAGACAAAATCCAACAGTTGTTGTAATTGAAAGTAATAAAGATCAAAATGACAAGGTAAAATTATCAAAGGCATCAATAAAAGAATTGCCATCAACTATAAGACAAAGTGGAATTATTTCAGGTATGTTTGATGAATCAGTATTATATACAATATCAGATCTTGATCCTTTAGATCCAATAGAAAAAGAAAAAGAATATGAATCATGGAAAGAAAGAGAATTGAAAAGGTTAAACCAAGAAAGGCAAGATGCAATAGAAAGAGAAAAGCAATTATTGGCTGGCCAATGAGGTTTTATTTAAATTATATATATATAATTAACCTTTTTGTTGCTTTTAATCAATATATATATATATATATACGTGTGTGTGAGTGTGTGTATATATAAATAATTATACGATAAAGAAAAATTCAAACCATAAAACTAACCATAACCAAACCAACTAACCAAACTAACTAAACTAAATTACCACTAATAGTTAAAAGCAGGCATAAAACCTATTAAACTAATCCTGATACAGAACGATTAGAAGATATATCATGAACATTTTCATCTTCTTGTTCCCTACCTGTTGGAACATAAAATCCTCTTTCACGTGCAAGTACATGCCAATATTCTTCATCATCATCATTTGATGGTACATGTCTAATACCTGAAGGAACATAACAACCAATATCAAATATACTTGGCCAAAATTTTCTATATGTTGCCCAAGCAATGAAAGCACCTAATCCTGAACCTAATAAAATATCAACAAAATGATGTCTATAATCTTGAGTTCTTGATAATGCAACATATGATGAACCAAGTAAAGGAGAAATTGCAAATACTGTTCTCCAAATACCTAAATTAACATGAGCTGCATGTAATTGGGCCATTATAAATAATGATAAATAAGTTGCAGCACAAAATGACATTGATGAATGTCCTGAAGGAGTAGTTCTAAATCCATCCATTAATTTTCCCCAACCATGTTCTCCTGGTTTATAAGTTGAACAAACTTCTGATGCATAATATAAAACATTTGGTAAAGCTTCTGCAATTGGTTTACAACGTTCAAGGAAATCTGGACGACATCTACCAACCCAATTTTTCATTAAATCTGTAATCATTATATTAACAGCCATTGCAACAAAATAACCTAAAATTGATGTAAAAATTGAATAACTTTTATAACCTTTTGGTGTAAATATAATACAAAATAATGCTAAAATTGATGGTGGTAAAAATAATGACCAAGTAAATAACATTTCACCAGGAACACGTTCTTGTTCAGCATATGGATGAGAAATTGTTAAATCATTAATATAAAATTGACGTTCATATGGTTTAATATGTTCAAAAAACCACATATCAAAAGAAAATAATGCTAAAACAAATATAACATCAGTTATTCTCCAATATGTAATGATTCTTTTAACTTTTATAGGTAAATCTGGTAAAAGTAAATGCTTTCTAGAAACAGACCAAGTGTCTTTATTAAAGAAATACATGATGGTACTATACTTTTAAGTTTACTTCCTTTGATTCTTAAAGATATCGTGGGAAAGACAAAAAGGAAGAAACGTGTGGTCTTCAACCAATTTTTTATGATTGCGCTATTCTTACAAAAAAAAGAAGGGAGAAAACAAAACAAAACAAAACACAAAACAGAAACTACAATGAATTACAACTCGATTAAAGGACAAAATATTTGATATGGGAATAAATTAATTAGAGAGTTCATGAAAAAGTATATACGTAAAAGAAAAAATAAATAACAAAAGAAAAGAAAATGAAAGGTAATAATAGCATCATAAGAAAGAAGCATAAAATAATTGAAAGGTATCAAACAAATTTATTAATTTGCCAACCAGCAACACTGATTCTACTTGCAATAAAAAATCCTAATGCAAAAAAACATGTAACACCAGCAAATATGATCATATGATTATAATTTTCAACAGTTTCAATATTAATAAATTGTGAACCAATTGGCATACAAACTAAATTACCAAATGCAACAACAAAATAAGCAGTTGCATACCTTGAACCAAATTGTCTTGTATGAGATATTTGACTAATTAAAACGGGGGTTAATGCATATGCAGATGAAAAGAAAAATCCATAAAGAGCAGCAAATGCATAAAATCCACCAACGTTATAATAAGGTAACCAAACAACGAATATTGAAACCACCATACCAATTGAAGTTATAATCATTGTATTGAAACGACCAATATGATCTGATAAATATGTAGGTATTAGTTTCCCAGGGACACCTGAAGCATTCATGACAGTAACCACAAGGTAACAAGTTGAATCATCTAATCCACGAGTTCTACCATATGTTGCAATATAAGTAATCACTAAAATAATTGAAAATTCATTAAAGAACATAGCAGCAACTAATAACATGTATCTAACTTCTTTAAAATTTTTAATATCAAACATATTTTTATAAGCTTTTATAACTCTTTTTGATTTTAAAATGAGCAAATCATCATGGTTTAAAATATCTGAGCGATCTTCAATAAGTAAGTAAGAAATACCACAAAATGAGACACACATAGAAGCAAGTATAACCATTGAATTAGTATAACCAATACTTGGATATAAAGATCTTAACATGATAGGAAAAAAAATACCAGAGATACTACCACAAGCAGATATACCATTAACTATACCTCTCCTTTTTAAAAACCAATGATTAACAACACCGACTAAAGGAGTCATTAATATACCACCACCAATACCTGTACAAATACCAAAACTAAGAACGAAATGCCATAATTCAGTACACCAAGAAGTTGCGTATAATCCACCACAATTTAAAATAGATCCAACAAATACAACTTGATGATAACCATAAACATCAAAGATTGGACCAACAATGACACCAGTTGATAAATTAGTAAACATATATAAAGAAAAGATCCAAGAAATTTTTGATAATTTAACACCTTCTAATTGATGATCAGAAATATATAATTGAATACTTGCCATTGTATCCATTACACCAAAGACTGACATTAAACCTGCAAATGATCCTGCAACAACAAGCCAAGCTTTTAATCCACCATCAGGGAATTGGTCACTATTCTCATGACCAAACGCGTCATATGAATCATTATCAGAAGTATATAACATACTCTTTTCTGTTGGTTCTAATGCAACTTTTGACTCTAACCCGTGGTCTTCTTCTGAATTTGAAAAGGTCATAACCACTGCTTCCTCCTCGCTATGACCATTTATTGACTGCATTTTTCTTATAACAATAGAAATGGAACAAGAATGGAACAAGAATAGAATATTCTTATTAGTAATAGTTTTTTATGACACATTTTAAAATTTTAAAACCGTTTCTACTTTTTTATTTTATGACAAATTATAATGTTGTCTTCTTGTGGTTGTAATAAATGTGTCATAGTATGACACATGTGTGGTTGTATGTTACCCGTGCACAGGTTTTTTCTTTATTATTATTATAAACCAATTAAAAAAAAGGGGAAGAAAATTTGTCGCGCCTTCTCTTTTCGTTTGAATTCGAATTTTATCAATTTTCAAGATTTCTCTTGTGGTTAGTCTTGTTGGTTGAATAAATTAATATAAAATAAGTTAATATGGGTGCTGCATACACGATTCTTGGTAGATCCGTTCCTCCACATCAACTTGCCCTTGCTACAGTCGGTGCAGTTGTTCTTCTCGTTATTCCAAAACCATGGGCTACAGTTACAAAGAAGGAAGCTCAAATTAATGCTGGTTCTCCTGATGAAGAAAAATTCATTTCTGATTTCTTAAAAAAGAATGCATCTGCTTAAAATCTTCTTTTTTTATTTATTCATTTATAGAGATAGTTCCTTTTGTATTATCTTTGTTTTATATTTATTCAAATTAAAATCATTAATTTAACGGACGATTTAAAATTATTTATTATTTTTTTTTGTATCATTTATTAAATCTTACACTCTCACGTGAGTGTGTCATAAATCATGATATAATATAATATAATATGTACATGTTAATTATATTAAACTCTTGCGATGTTATTATAAACTATTCTTTCCCTTTTATATACAGTAAAAAAAAAGAACATAAATCAAGAAAATACTTTTAACGTTTGACCCACGTTGGCATCTTTCTAGCACCTTTCTTACCAGGTTTCTTTCTTTCAACCCTTCTTGGATCTCTATGTAAACATCCACTTCCACTTAATCTTTGCTTTAATAATGGATTATGAATACATAAAGCTTTAGAAATTGCTAATTTTAATGCATCAATTTGACCAGTTGATCCACCACCACGAACAAGACCAAAAATATTATATTTAACTTCTTGACCAACTGATTCTAATGGATATAATAATTTTAATCTATCTTGTAATTTTGGGAATACTTGATCAAGAGATTTACCATTAACTAAAATTTGTCCTTCACCTTCAACAATATAAACTTTTGCACTTGAACTTTTACGTCTACCAACTGCAATTGCACGTCCTTTATCATCAAGAGTCTTTTCACCACGTTGATCTCTTAATTGATTTGATTTCTTTGTATATTTTGATAATAATAAATTCATTTCTTCTGACCTTAATTCAATATCAATTGCATCTAACCTCTTTAAAATTTTTATTAATTCTAAATATTCTGTTTCTTTTAACATTTCACCTCCGGCTTTTTCTTTATATTCATTAAATTTAATCCATGTAACACCTGAAAGTTTCTTTCTATCAAATGGTAATGTTGCATGTTTATTTAAAACATTTGTTAATTCATAAACATGACTTTCATGATATGGATTACGAGAATAAAATGCTTTCATTGAAGGGACTAAACGCGTTTGTTCTAATTCTGCAACATATGTAGAACTTAATGGATCCCTATAAAGTTGTGATTGTGGTTGAAATTTCACTCCTCTAAATGATCTATCTCTAGCTTGATCAACTGGTTCAGGTGGTTCAATAGTTATTTTAACTTCCTTTTCTCCAGATTGTCCTGAAATAGTTGAAGTTGCTGAGCCTAAAGTACTTTGCCATCTGACTTGTCTAACCGACATTCTAATCGATCTCAATCCAATCATGGTTCCTCGTCCTGTTATACTACTTCTTTCTTCTTAAACTAAACTATTTATCTTGAACATCGATTTTTCATTTTTTTTTTTTCTTCTTCACTTTTCGTGATTTTTCATCACACAAAATATTTCAGTTGCTGACACGGCTGCTTTAAATGACAGTAAACAGCTCATTAGTTAACATGATGATAATTTGATAGTAATACACATAAATAATATATTTTTACGTTAATACATATAGTACAGACAATAAATAAAAGTCAAATAACCATCTGGCGTGCACGAATACGCTCACTTGGTGTCAATGTCCATTCAAATCCTTCAATTTCTAATTCATTTATTTCTTCATCTTCATCTAATCCTAATATCATTACTAATTGTGTCGTTTTAATAAATTGTTCTCTTGATGAATAATCAAATTTAGTCAATTCTCCAATAACATTACTCACATCATGTTCTAATTGAACAGATCCAATTGAATTAACCTTTTGATCTAATTTCCAAATACAATCTTCTAATGCTAAAACACTCAATTTTATAATTTTATTTATTAATTTCATGAATACTGGCTTTGATAATGTTGATGCAAATGGTATAATTAATGAATTCCAATTCTTAACAAATTTTAGTAATCGAGATTGCTCATTTAAATTACTTTCATAATCTTCATTAGAAATTAAATAATTTAAACTTATAGATTCTTGAACAAGTTTAATCACTTTATTTTTTAATACTTTTTCAAATAAAAAATTCACTTTTGAATTAATCATTAATTCAATTCTTTCTTCAACTCCATCATTTAACCCATGTAATAATTTAATCACTCGTTCTTCCATTAAATTTTCTTCATGAATTTTATTCTTTATAACAATATTAAGTTCAATATCATTACTACCATTTTCTAATGCTGATTTAACATGGTATAATTCTTGTTCATCAACAATCAATAAATTAGATGATGAAACTGTTTCACAACATTTTATAATAATTTTATTCAAATAAATAGACAATACTGAAATTGTATTTAAATAAATAATATATGTTTCAATATCTTTATTATGTGGATTATTACCATTAATTTCTTCTTCATCCTCTCCTGTAATTGTATATGTTATAGCTGCATTAAGTGATTTCATAAATAATGCCCCTGTAGATGCTATATCAGGTGTACCACTTCTACTATTTGGACTTACAGACCTTGAAATTAATTTAGAATTATTCATTCCTGATGATGTTGAAGATAATTTAACCATATTCTTTTGATGAACAGCTTGAATTATAGATCTTGTTAATAATATTGATGATGATTTTAAAACTAATCTATTAAATTTTTGTTTAATTATATTAATAAAATCAACAATTAAAATCCTTTTTATATTTGAAACCATATTCTTTATAGTTATAAATTCTCCAGTTGATAATGCTTCAAGTAAAATACTATTTATAACAAGTGATAAATCATCAACAAATGAAGAAACTGGTGGATCTTCAGGAATTATACTATTCAATAATTTACCTGTTGAATGATCCATCTTTTTATAAACTTCGGTAAGAAAATTAATACATTTTGTTAATCCTTCAATTGTTGATCCAATTGATTCAATAACACATGCCTGTTCAAGAGTTCGTCTAACGGCAAATGTACATAGTAAATCAAATGATCCAATAATATTAAATCTGATTTTATCTCCAAATGTTGATAGAATTAATGGTGGAGGATAAATACTTGAATCATCTTTACCAATTATTAAATTATCATTCCAAATAACAGTGAAAAACTTTGAATACATTGACCAATGGTTCATCATAGTAGATAGATCATCAATTATATTATTAACTTCAACTAATGAAACTCCTGAATCAATTTCAATTTGCTTTTTAATCCTGTTTTCATTACTATTATTATTATTATTGTTATTATTATTATTTTCATTAATTATATTACCTGTTTCATTAATATCTTCTTCTTGTTGTGTAATTTCTTTTACTAAAATTGGATAGCCATAATTTTTAATCTTTGATTTTAATATTTCTAACTTTTTAGAGTCTGTATAAGTATCTAATATTAAATTACTTTGTAAATCACATTCTACCTGAATATCTTTTAAAATTGAGTTAATAACTTCAATACCATAATATGATTTGATTACCCTTGAATGCTGAGAAACAATATTAGAAATTGTTTGATAAAGTTTAAATAATATTTGTGAATACATTTCATTATGACCAGATTCTTTATTTTGAACAGTTTTAAGAAAAAATTTAGAATTTTCATTTATAATATCACAAATAAATTTTGAATAACATTTCAATCCAATTTCTGATTTACCAATTAATGGGAATAACTGAAAAAAATATGTTAATTTATTGACATCTTTCCTTTTAGCTGAATCATTGAATTCTTTTACAAAAATATCTTTTAAATCTTCAATCCATTGATTAATTAAAATATGAGGTGATTGATCTAAATCAGTTGTGGGAACTTTAAATTCAACATATGGATCATTAATTATATTTTCAGGTAATTCCATTATTATATGGATCGATTGAGCAGCAGATAACCAATCTTTATTACCAATTGATTGCTTTGCAGCTGATAATTCCATTTTCAACGTTTTAACATCATCAACATATTGCTTTATTGATGAAATAATTACCTTTTCATCATCAAGTCTTCTAACTCTTTCTGTTATTTTATAACTCAATGAATTTGCATTTTCCATTATAGATTTCAAATTTCTTGAATGATCTAAAGTTGATGAAAGTTCAACCCTTGTTAATTCTAGTTTTCTAACATTAGATTGATGTGATAATGATTTTTTATTTATATATGTATTCAATTCTTGATTGATTTCATTTTGTCGAATATCGATATCTTTAAGAACCTGTTTAAGTTGATCCACTGTTTCTGCACTCACCAAATGGCTCTCCAATACAGATACCGATCTGTCAGATAGTATATTGTCCATATCACAATAACTGTGGTTTCCCAATCACTTATAGTTGTTTCTTTACAAGTTGTAGTTGTTTCTTTACAAGTTGAACAACACACTCTTTTTTTTTCAAACACACGACACGAAAAAAAATCATTAAAACTTTCTTTAAGACGAAAATATACAAACATTTAAAAATCAGACGAAACTACAACAAAATGCAAAAAAAAGATAAGACACAACTAGAGTATACAATCAGAAACGACCACCATAACCACCACCATATCCAACACGTTGATTATTTCTATGGGTTGCTGGTCCCCTTTGCATTTGGGTTTGAATGAGCTTTTTGAATCCATTACAAAGGTGAACCATATCTGGATAAAGATTATTACGAAGTAAATAACC
Organism: Martiniozyma abietophila; assembly: GCA_030564585.1. Classification (NCBI taxonomy): domain Eukaryota; kingdom Fungi; phylum Ascomycota; class Pichiomycetes; order Pichiales; family Pichiaceae; genus Martiniozyma; species Martiniozyma abietophila. Next base: position 10,869 of record JAJLVG010000410.1, read on the forward strand.
GGATGGGACAACTTTAACATTCCATGTGTAAATATTTTCTGTATTGTCATTCAATTTAAATAAAAGAAAAAACATACCAGGTGCTTTTCTATTGAAACAAAAGCAATATGTAGCTCTATTATTATTAGCCTTTGAATATCTGATGAGCCAATCTCTACATTCTGTAACTGGTTCAGCTTTAAACTTTTCGTGGGATTTCATAGCTTCAACTTTATTGTATAATTCATTAATATGAGAAACAATCAATTCATCCAAATCATGATATTTATTATCACCAATTTGAAGAATATGACCAACAGAATATTCATTTGGCTTATCATGTTCAGCAATTTCTAAATGTTGAAACAATTGATTATCAACTTTCCAGGTTATCGTCAAATAATCATTACCTTTACTTGAGGGACGAATCACAAATTCTCCATTATTTCTAGATGCTAAATAATCTTCAGCTTGTTTACCATCAAAATTTCGGAAATATGGATGCTTTAAAACTCTCTTAGACCCCTTGGATTCTTTCATTTCTAAATCTCTTTCTCTCTTTAAATCTTTCTGCTCTACTTCAAAATTCCAAAAATCTTTAACTCTTTCTCCTTTCTTTATTGATTTAGCTTTTATGATATCTTCTTTCATAAGAGAGAATTCAGCTTTGAAATCAGGATATTCAACACGTTTAACAACAGCTTGAACAGCTTGACCAGGTGTGTACTTATCTAATAAACTTGTATTATCACCGTATGGCAATGCATTTTTAGCTGATATATTACCATTGATCCCTGATTGGGTAACACATGCAATGAATCTATTATCAACCTTATTAATAATGACAGGAACAGCAATACCTCTTTCAAATGTTTCCTTATTTTCACCAGTTAACATTTCAAAAACTTCAACTTCGGTCATTAAATGGAAAGACTTTCTTAATTCTTCATAATTTGTTTGAAGTTCTTCTTTAATCATTTCTAATGTAGCACGTTTACGATGACCATGTTCTTCTAATTGTCCTGCATAACCTTCAAGTAATAATTCGTCTAATTTTTCAGCACCAACTTCATATAACTTTGCAATAACTCCACCATCCTCATTTTCAACTTCCAATAAATCTTCTTCTTCTAAATCTAATGCATCAGTTGCCATTTTCCTTGCTAAGTCATAATCTTCTGGATGAATTCTTGTAGCGTCAAGTAATTCAATATCTTTATCATATCTATCAGGAACAATAATTTCGATAAATGGAGCACAATTCATAAAAATATTCTTCGTAGTCAGTTCTTTTAAAACTAAATCATCTCTTCTAATTAATCCACCACCATGAGCTTCAATACCTTTAATTAAACTACTTGCTTTTCTTGGACCTAAACCGGCAATGTAATTAAGTTCAAGAGCTAAATATGGAGATCTGATAGCGTCATTGATTTTGATACCAACAAGACATGAAATATCAACAAAAATTGATTCAATTGCTTCTAATAATTTATGTTCTGGTAATAACGACTGATGTTTATGAATTGAGACAGAAGTAACAGTTTCACCAAGTGCAATATATTCAAGCAATGGACTTTGAATATACCTTGCAATCCCAATACAAAATTTCGCAAGAACAGGCTTATCACTGAATTCTTCATTTGCTCTATCTGAATATTCAAACATTCTAGCAGTTTCATTCGGAATGTATAAAACAGGAATTTCAACTTCACGTTCTTCCTCATTTTCATCATCATCATTGATTGTTTCAGAAATAACAACTTTTTGATTCATCTTAATGATCTCTTCAATCTTTTTCTTAAATTGATGAGTTTGAACATTATATCCTGAAATACCAATAACTTCAGGTTTAAATCTATCAATTAGCGATAATAACTTCTTTTCAAATTCTGCATCTCTATATGATTCTTCAAATTTGATATGTTGAAAAATCGTTCCATCATAATCCATAGCAATTCCAATAACGGCAGAGTCCTTTTGACCTTCACCATTGGATAACGATAAAACTCTTGGAACAGTACCTTTAGCTGAATGAAATGGTGTATATGGTGCTTGATCAATTTTATTCATAAATGAGTTTCTGATTTCAGTGAACAGTAATCTTTCACAAGTTTGAGCAATTTTTTCCTTGACTGACATGACAATTGATGGAATCAATCGATTGATAGCAGCTTCTAGACATTCACGACGTAATTTATTCCATGATTCAGAAACTTTATTACCTCCATTTGATGCTAAAAGGTTAAATAGATGAGAAATGAAATCCGAAAGTGCCGTCTTGAGACCAATTTTAATATTAACATAACCTAATGATTCAGCTTCTAGCATACGTAAAAACAAATCTGGTTGATACAAAAATGATTCTGAATTTCTATTCATGGCATACTTGAAATCGGCATATGGAGAGGAATCATTTATTTTGGTACGACCCTTTTCTGTAAGTTCAATATCAATTGAAGAATATTGCTGAAAGTTTCGACGAATATGAGAACGTAATTTTGGATTATGAAGAAGTTGTTCAGAGAACATTTGTTTGATAGCATTCATTGCAGATTCTGGGTGAGAAAAATATGATTCACCAACATTTTCTGCAATAAGATCAAATGGTGCCTTTTCTTCATCATTCGTAACATAAATCTTTGAATCACTTAAAACATTTTCTCCAAATTTTTCTGCATCAATTCCTATCTTTTCTATAATATTCTTGTAAATGACATCATTTTTGACTCTTTCATAAAATGTATATTTTGAATGAAATTTAATTTTTTCAGAACTTTGATCACTTTCATCTTGAATTGCTTTGATTTCTGCTGAGTATGTGAAATTAAGATAATCAAATAAATCTTGCAGCTCAACAATCGTTTTAGCATTTGTTATGCTCTCTTCATATGTCAAATCAACGACATTCAAAGATTCAAATAATCTTTGGACAGTTTGTTTCTTTTCTAATAAAGCGTGATAATCAATATCTAACCGCACAATTCTCCATAAATCATTTTCACTTAATAATTTATCTGCAAGTAAATTACCTGATTCGTCATTATGTGTGTACAATGTGTAATCTTTTCTACAATTCCAGATGGTAGGCACTTCTAGATTATCTCTAGCAATAAACTCCACAATTTTAGCAACAGCATCTTTGAAAGGATCAACAAGATCTGAACTATCTTCAAATTGAGACATGTTTTCATTTAAAAGAGTATCTGCAACCCATGTTTGTTTGTGCTCGAATTCTTCATCTGATAAATCATAGTTTTTAATGCCTTCTCTCATCACCTGGAAACGTTCAGGAACATCTAATATTCTAATCTTTTGATCATTATCTGTTAATAGATGAGTTTTCAGTTCTTCATATTCGAAAATATTGTTCAGCGCTTCAGATTCATTGTTAGGCTTGGAAATTAAGTTACCATCTTCATCGTATTCATCAACATTATCATATGCATGCTTTTGTTGTTTTTCTTCTTCTTCAACATCTTCAGCTTCTATTGCCCAAGCATATTCTTCACCATCACCAAAGATTTCATATAGCTCATCTAACTTATCTTGATCAATTTTACTTTGCTGTGAGAATTGACTTTGTTTAGCCCTTGCTGCGGATCTCATTTTTGCTAATCTTTCATCTCTATTTTCATCATCATCTGAAAATTCATCATCTTCAATAAAATCGTCAAACTCACCAATCATTGAGTTTTGATTCATTCTTTGTTGTCTTTGTTTACTTGCTTCAAGCAAATCATCCTCATCATCATCCTCATCATTTTTGATTTCTCTCATAACATCATCGTCACTTATATTATCATCGAGTCTTGGTTTTGATTCTCCTTCCTCATCAGAAAAGATATCAGTTAAACCTTTTCCTGTTTCAGTATCGGATCCACCACGCTTTAACCTTTTAAGCTTGGAATTTTCTGCTAAATGAGCAGGCATTTCTCCTCTATTTTCTCTTAAAAGTTCCAAATCATCTTCGTCTAGTTCTTCATCTTCATCATTGACAACAACTTCTCTCTTTCTTTTTCTATGTTTCTTTTTCTTACGCTTTTGATCACCTTGGCCTTCGCCATCTTCATCATCTTCTTCTGCATCATCTTCATCATCAACAATAAAACCTTCTCTAACACGTCTAATAGCATCCTCGTCGTCTTCTTCATCATCGTCCTCTTCTGAAGAATCAACAACGTCTTGGCTTTGTGTTTGGCCGTTTTCACCATTTTCTTCGTCAGCAGAATCCTCTGCAGCATCATCAAAAAAGCCACTCAAGCCAGCGGGCTTTTCTTCTTGTTCAGACATCGATTAATGACGACTTTTCAACGCGTTTGTTCTTTCTAAAATACAACTTGATGAAGAATGGGAATTTGATTGACATTTTTTTTTTTTTTCTCAAATTTGTTCAACAATCGCGAGAGAGAGTTTCTTCCATTTGAAACTTATACGTGTGACGACCAAGATGTTAAATTAGAATGAAAGAAAAGGGAAGTACACAAGTTATAAGGTTATTATGGACGTTGAATACCAGTCAGAAACGAATTTGCAGTCATCATTTGAAGCTGGTATAGAAAATTTGGGAAATGCTACTGTTACTGATTCCGAAGCTATTCAAACAGACCAACAACAAATCGAACAACCAATTGAAGATGATCCAACAAGTCCATTGTTGAATGTAATTCATTTACGTGGTGTTGATGATTTATCAACAGGTGAAATTAAATCATATTTGGACCAACATATTCGTCCAGCTTACTCATTTGCAACAAAGGATCAATTTTCCCATCTTTCATACTATTTAAAATGGATTAATGACTCTGAAATAAATGTTGTTTTTAATGCTGATGATAAAGCACAGGCTGAAAGAGGAGCTAAAGAAGCGTTGTGGTTACTTAGAAGGAGAAATCCAGATGAAAATCATTCTGATGAATCAGTTGACCAATCGATTCAACCATTGGATGAAAGATCTTGTTGGGATCTTATAAAAATTATACAAGGTAAACACCAAGGGAAGAAAGTGAGTAAATCTGAAATAGCAATTCAATTTGCTATTGCAATAGGAATCCAGTCACCAAATGATGATACTAAAAATAATGACTTTAATACGAATGCAAATGCGAATTCAAACGCCAATGCTGATATTGATATTGATCTTGTTGATAGGATCAACCAAGACAGTTCATCATTTGTTGAACCAAAAGTTCAAAATTCAGAATCTTTACCTACTCTTTACTCTGATCCAGTCACTATTTATGCACGTTATGCTACTTCAAATGATCGAAAAGTCACAAATGCTCGTACATATTCACGTTATTATCTTCTACATGGTGAACCAGATTCTACTGAAAGAAATATAAGAAAAGGAAGAAGTAATCGCTATCATAATGGTCCTGTTCAAGTTGATGCACCAGATTTAATTACAGGTGAAACCCCCGAAATGAAAGGTGTTCT
>JAJLVG010000411.1:0-10905 GCA_030564585.1 Martiniozyma abietophila
GTTGTTGCTCGTTATTTTCATGAACAAATAAATTTTTTAATCTTTGTGACATTGATCTATTTCTAACTAAACCAGAATTTGAACCCATTGAACTTAAAGAATCAGTTGATTTCATTGATTTAATTGTATTATTTGGATCTAACGAATTTTCATTTAAATTTAAAGGTTGTTCTGTTAAAGGTGATATAGCTTGAGAAATTGAATGTGAACGTGAAATTGATGAAGATGATAACCCTTCAGATTCATCTTTCTTTGATTTAAACAGTGGCATCTTAAATTAGTTTTATTGGATTATATGTGATATTATAATATTAGTATATGTATTATTCAAAATCGTAATAATATCAAGTCCAGTGCGTGGTGTGGTGTGGTGTGGTGTACTGCAATGTATAAAAATTTCCTGTTTGATTATATAAACACGGTATATATTTGAGAAATTTCTATTGAATTGAGACTGTCCTAAGTAATATAAATAAAATTGACAATATATAAAATTTAATATCGATGTGAATTGATATTGCTAAGTGTTTTGTGTTTTGTGGGAATAAATTTAGTATTTATTTTATTTATTAATTTGTATTCCACACAAAAATTTTTTGGCAATTTTTAATTTAATTTAATTTATAAAAAATTAGCAATTTTTATTTTAATTTTTATTTTAGCAATTTTAAAAATTTGTTCTCAAAAAAAAAGACTTTTTTTTAAATTTTATTTTTTTTTTATTTTTTTTTTTTTTGTAAAAAAAAATATGACGTAAGCGTTACGTAATCAATATATTACGTAACACAAGATTACGCAATGTATTACGTAACTAAAACCGTTTTAAAATTCTTTTTCTGTTTTGACAGAAATTTCGAAAAAGTTTTTAATTTCTTTTTTTTCTTGTCTGAACTTTAGTATATTTACACATATAATAGTAATTTATTAGTCAATTAATAAATGAGTAACAAGAACGAATCTCATATACCAGGTATCATTGGATGGATAGTATTATTAGCTATTGGAGGTAAATTATCTATCCTTGTTTTATTAATTGCTTTAAGTGCATTTTATTATTTTGATGAAAAAAAAATTCAACCAATAAAATCAAATAGAATTCAAACAAAAATTAGATCAAATGGTAAAACAAAAGTATTTAAACCTAATTTAAATAAATTTAAAAAGAAAGAAAATTTAAAAGATGAATTAATTTATGCAAAGAATAATGTTAATTATAAAGATTGTAATTATATTATATTTTATTCTTCTTTAACAGGAACTTCTCGTCGTATAAGTGAAACAATTTTTAATCAATTAAAAGAATTAAAATTAAATACAAAACCAAAATTATTATCTATTGATGATGACCTTGAAGATTTAGATTCATATTTTCTTTCTTTACCAAAATTAGATAATTTAATTTATATTTTAGTTTTACCTTCATATGAATCTGATTCACCAATTGATTATTTCCTTGAATTTTTACAAGATACAATAAATGATTTTAGAGTTGATAAATTTCCATTAAAAAATTTAACGGGATTCACAGTTTTAAGTATAGGAGATTCTGAACGTTGGCCAGAAGAAACAAAATTTTGTTATCAAGGTAAAATTTCTGATAAATTATTATCAAAACTTGGTGGTCGTAGAATTTATCCAATTGGTGAAATTTGTATTAAAAATAATTTAATTGGAATTGAAAATTGGATAAATGGATTTATTTCAATGCTTCAAGATGATGATCCATTTATTTTAGAAGAAGAAGAAGAAGAAGAAGATAACGAAGATAATAAAGAAGAAGAATCAGAAGAAGCAGAAGATGAATTGATTGATATGGAAGATATTGGAGAAAATCCTTCTTCAAATTTAAATATTCTTGAAAAGAAACAAATGGTTGCAAAAGATTCTCCAACTTATAAATCACTTACAAAGCAAGGTTATACAGTTGTTGGATCTCATTCAGGTGTTAAAATTTGTAGATGGACAAAAGCAGCTTTAAGAGGACGTGGATTTTGTTATAAATATGCATTTTATGGTATAAGATCACATAGATGTATGGAAACAACACCTTCTTTATCATGTTCAAATAAATGTGTATTTTGTTGGAGACATGGTACAAATCCTGTTGGAACAACATGGAGATGGGAAGTTGATCCACCTGAAAAAATTTTAAATGGAGCATTAGAAGGTCATTATAAAAAGATTAAACAAATGAGAGGTGTTCCTGGTATAATTAATGAAAGATTTGAAGAAGCATTTAAAGTTGGACATTGTGCTTTATCATTAGTTGGTGAACCAATTTTTTATCCATTTATTAATGAATTCTTAAAAATGTTACATGATTTAAAAATTTCATCATTCTTAGTTTGTAATGCACAACATCCTGATCAATTGAGAACATTAAGCAAAGTTACTCAATTATATGTTTCAATTGATGCTGCATCAAAACAATCATTAAAAATTGTTGATAGACCATTATTTAGAGATTTTTGGGAAAGAATGGAAGAATGTTTAGATATTTTAAGAACAACTCAAAATCATCAAAGAACAGTTTTTAGATTAACATTAGTTAAAGGATTTAATATGTCATTAGACGAAATTAAAGGATATGCAGATTTAGTTGAAAGAGGTTTACCATCATTAATTGAAATTAAAGGAGCAACATTTTGTGGTTCAAGTGATGGAAATGGTAATCCATTAACAATGCAAAACATACCATTTTATGAAGAATGTCAAAAATTTGTTAAAAAATTAAATGATGAATTAAATTTTAGAGGATTAGAATATGGATTAGCTGCTGAACATGCACATTCATGTTGCTTTTTAATCAGTTCAAATAAATTTTTAATTAATGGTAAATGGTTTACTCATATTGATTATGAAAAGTTTTTTGAATTACTTGAAAGTGGTAAAGATTTTACATCAATGGATTATATTAGTGAAACACCAGAATGGGCATATTTTGGATCAAAGGAAGGTGGATTTAGTCCTGATGATATTAGATTTGATCGAAAAAAAGAAAAGGAAAAGAATAAATTATTAAGAGAAGCTGCTGGTTTATAATAAATAAGATTTTTTTTATCTTTTAAATATCGTATATGATGAGTTAAAAAAATAAGGTAATGTTTTTACCGCTATATATACAGGAATGTAAAAAAGAAAGAAAGAAAGTAATCATAAAACTAATAATAAATTTTAATCCCATTATTTTATTAATGGATCATGAGTATGGGTTTGTGTGTTTTGTGGTTTTTGTGAGCAAAATTGATTATATAAAAAAGAGAAGAGAAGAAAAAGAAAAAAAAATCATCAGGCGGCGTACTCATCAAATTAGAGAGCACATTAAATCAAACCCCGTGCTTCTATCACATAGTATACGAATACGCAATTGAATTATGGTAAAAGTCCAGAGTAAAAGTAAAAGTAAGAACTAAAGTAAAACATCACTTATCTTATTTATTATTTGAAGAAGTAGATGATTGTTGTTGTTGTTCTTCCCTTTGTAATTTAAGCATTTCTCTTGCATGTTCAGCACGCTTTTGTCTATCATTCATTTCTTTTTCTCTTCGTTCTAATTCTTCTATCCAAAGCTTTTGTCTCATTTTAGCTTTTTCAATAGCAAGGTCTTCTTCAGATTTTTTTGAAGCAGTGAAAGCCTTTTCGAAATACATTGAACCAAAGACAAGTGCTAAAAGGGTTACACCTTGAAGACCAACTCTCCAACGAAACCAAAATTGAGCTTGAGGAGCATCTCCATTTCTAACACCTTTAGCAGCCATTATAACAGCTGCTGTTGTTGCGAGACAACCTAATGGAACAAGTGGTTGTTGCTTTGATCGAAAAACAATCTTTTCAAGGACTGTCATATCATCGAGATCAGTATCGAATGATGAAGGGAAATTTTGTGAAGCCATTGTGTTATATTATATTATATTATATTATATTTTATTATATTCTATTATATTTCTTAACTTTTTCTTTTGTAGAACTTTAATCACGTCGTTTATTCACATAAGAATAATCGCGAGGGCCTTGAACAAGACCACGACCAGAAACGGCGCCTCTGTACACCGTTTCTATAATATCAACTAAATCTTGAATATTTGGTGGAACAAATGTTAAATGATTATTATCACCAGTACCTAAATCACACATCATATGTCGATTTCTATAAAACCACATAACAGCTAAACCACTAGAATTTGATAATGAATTTAAATCAGATCCTGAACCTAATTCATACATTTCACATAATTCTGGAACTTTAGCTGTATCACATAAATAAATTGCTGCATATCTAGCAACAAGTGGAGCTACAGCTGCTAACATTTCATCCATTTGTAAACATTCACGAGAATTTCTATCTCCAAATCTAATAACAACAATTCTTTCATCTTCACTTAAAATTGCTTGATCTACATGCCAACCTGAACGTAATTGTGGTAAAAATGCACTTTCCATATTTAAATTGCTTTTATTAAATTAATTTAATGTTGTTACGTTATTAAATGTTGTGTCGTTGTTGTGTTGTTGTTGTGTTAATATGCTAAAAATACTCTCGCGCTCCACCAACCGATCATCGATCTTTCTCATCGTCTCTCATCGTCTCTCGTAAAAGTCACTTTTTTTTGAGTAAAAAGTTCACCTTCTTTTTTTTTTTTCTTTCCTGACACCACGCCTTATAGATTTGCCACAAATATAGATTTTAAACATTATTTAAGTAGAGGTATCAGATACGATGTCTGCTGCTCAACCTTATGATCCATACAACCCTTTTGCAGATGATGCTGCAGCTGAGCTCAATCAAAGTGAACCAGCCCCCCATAAAGACACAATGAAACAACTTCAATCAACCCTTGATGAAACAACCGGTCGTATGAGAGAAAATATGAGACAATTAAATGAAAGAGGAGAAGTTTTACAAGATCTGGATTCAAGAGCTGATGATTTACAAAATAATGCTACAATGTTTAATAAGACTGCTAATCAAGTTAGAAAAGATATGTGGAAAAAAAATTTAAAACTTAAATTGTGTGTTGCTATTATTATTATTGTTATTTTAATCGTTATTGTTGTCCCAATTGCAATTCATTTCTCATAGTTAACTTACTGCTTTGTTCCCCCCCCTTCATTATTCCTATCTTATTTTATCCTTTTCCTTTTTTCTTCTTCCTTTTTATTCTTTGTGTATAATACCATTAATTAAATATCTCCTTTTTTTTCTTTCTTTCTATTATGATAAGTTTAGTACTTTTCTATGCTAATCGTTTATATATGTCTTATTTCGTTTTTTAGTTTGTACTTGAAAACAGGAGCCTTAAATTTTCTTCATTTTACGCTTTCACTTCAAAAAAAATTTGGTAGGCACTTTGTCATCTTTTTATATCTCTTTCGTTATATTCTTATTTATCTTTATATACTTTATATATTAATTATTAGACTTAAAAATGTCTTGAATCAAAAAAAAAAAAACAAAGAAAACCATTACGGAAATTTCATTCAAAAGACGTTTCTTGTGCACTAGCATTTTTTGTAGCCAATTCAACAATACGTCTAATCATTGGAACATTCAATCTAGCTGGAACGTACGCCTCAATTTTATTAAATGGTCTTAATTCAACATGTCTAAATGGATCTTCAAATAATGAATTTTTATTAATTGGTTCAAAATAATCACTTGATCCTTTACTCTTTTTAACTTTTTCACTTAATGCTTGTAAAATCATTGGAGAAATTGGTACTTCATAATCAGCAATATGATATTGAGCAAATAATTTTTGAATTTGAACTGGTTTTAATGTATAACAAATTTCAAATATAACATCAACATCTTCTGGTGTATTTTTACGTAATTGTAATAATTTTGAAACTTGAAATATATGTGATAAATAAATGGCTCCATTAGAAAGTTCATGACCTTTACACCATTCTTCAATTCTTGTTGCATTATAATTTAATTGAAGTCCTCTCTTCCATGATAAAAAGTTTCTTCTCATTATTAAATCATTAAAACAATATGCATTGATAAATTTTAATAATTCAATTAATACATTTTCAACAACTTCATTTTCAAAATGATAACATTTCATTGACCAATAAACGGTATTAAAAAATGTTAAAACATCATCCATATTATATTTTGGTTCATTTGCCCACATTTTAGATAATAATGGTGATGATTCTGGTGCCATAAATCCTGGTAATGCTTGTGCCATAACAATCGCTGGAACAATCATCTTTTCTAAAATTGACATCAATTTCTTAATCCAAATATTAAATATATTATAAGATAATGATTCAAAATCTTCTTTTGCATCTGCAATTAGTTTCAAAAATAAATCATATTCATCTTCACCCATTGCCTTGGAAATTTCTTCATTAGAAACTATTGTTGATTGTGCATATGAAACAAACGAATATAATTCATGAGTATTAGTTAACCAAAATGCTCCATATTGAATAATTTGTGATTCATCTAAATTAGAAACCAATTCTTGCATAGTTGATAAAACTTCTCCAAAAAAAGTTTCTGATGCACTTGTTAATCCTAATCTCCACATATCGGATAGAATAATTATAATTATCCTTGCTGGGAATAATACTTCTTTCCTTGATGGTTTAGCTCCAACAGTAACAGGCGATAGTTCCAATCCACGGAATAATCCATTCACTATTTCTTTATGTAGTGATTGAGAATTTTCTAAAAGTTGCATCAACTCAATATTAATTGATTCTAAATCATCATCTTCATTGAAATGAATAGAATCACCACCTCCACTGACATGATCTCCATTAACAGATCTCTGTTCATTGAATGATAATTGTTGTCCATGACCATTAGGAATACTTGCTAATGTTGTATTATTAAATTTACCCGAATCTAAATGATCTTGTAAATCTTTTAATTCTTGTTTCAATTGTTCCACTGTATTTCCTAATGTATCATTTTCATCAGTAGATTGCTCCAATAATGATTTAGTTTTATTCAAATCTTCAAGTGCTTCAACTAATTCTGATTTCAAAAGCGTTTGTGATTCTGTTAATTCATCAACTTTGTTTTTAGCAGTTTCATAATCAATCTTTATAACTTCAATTTCTTCATTTAATGCTGTGATTGTACTTTCATATTCACCAACTTTAGAATCATGAAGACTTTTCAACTCAATATTTTTGGTCTTGAATACTTTTTCATCATTTTGATTCTTAGAGACCAAGGATTGTAATATTAAAATCTTTTGTTGTAAATCATTATTTTCACCAATTTTGCCAGAAATTAAATTACTTAAATCAATAACTTTTTGTTCCAATCCAAGTTTAGCTTCTGCAATCTTTGAAACATTCTTCTCATCTTCTCTTAGCTTCAAATATTCGTTCTTTGCCTGTTTTCTACGATACATACTTTGAGAAAAAACAATAGCTCTTAAATATTTCTTTAATGAAGTTCTTGCTAAATATCCTCTTGAGATACTCTGTAATGTAGTAGCTGCTCTTTTACGAACTTCTCTATGCACATTATTTCTAAGATATGCACCACGCATTAATCCTTGTAAATTAATAATTGCTTTAATAACTGAATCACATCTCTTTCTTGCAGAATAACCTCTAACTGCTGATTGAATCAATGTTGAGCTTTCCTTTTCATAATATTCTTGAATTCGCTTACGTTTCAACACACCTTTACATAATCCTTGTAACTTGTTTAATGCATTTATTGATTCAATATATTTCTTTCTAATAACATATCCTCTTAAGTATTTTTGAATGTTAATTGCTGAAAACTTTTGCTTCTCTGATTTAATTAATTCAATTTTACCAATTATACCTGCCTTAAAAAACACTTTCGTTTTACCGACTCTAAAAAGCTCATCATCTTTAATAGTTTCTTTCAGAAATTTAACAATACAATCTCTAGCATCATCTGTATCTATTTGCATCAGGTTTGATCTTTGTTCATGACTAAAAATTAAAACTGCAAAATTATTTGCAAATTCAGGAAATTTCATCTTTGAAGGAAAACCTTGACAATAAATTTGAATTGAAGCTAAAACACCACATGCTCTTAATTGTGACATTACCATTTCATCATCAAATAACCAGGCTTCTTTCTTTTCATTTGGTTTGATGCATCTAATATAATGAACATCAGACCCGTTTATTGTTGTCATTAAACTATTCAATGAATTTTTAAACTTACCACCTAATGTAGGTTTTCTTGCTGGTCTACCAGGCTTTGCCGGTTCATCATCAGCTGACTTTTCATTGACATTTAAAATATCGATCAGGAATGGATTATTGGAACATTGTAAGACTTCCTTTTGGGTATCACTAACAGTATCTCTATTTTTATCAATAAATCCATCAGTTGAATAAGTGACATCTAATGCATAATGAGAAACAATAAATTTACCTTTTCCCATCCTTGGTTTAGCATATTTATCATGTTTAGTCAAATTTTGGTTCATATTAGATTCCCATGTTTCATCTTCACCATTTGGCATTCTTGCTGTATCATCTAATAAATTTAAAATACCAGGCCTACCTTCAATTAATTCAATACATGCTTTATTATCATCAAACGGTAAATTTGGTCTTTCAATTCCTTCTGCTTCATAATCTTGTAATTCTAATGTAAACATTCTATGAATAAACTCTTGTTGTAACTTTTCATTTGCATAATTAATGCAAAATTGTTCAAATGAATTAGTTTTAAAATGTTCAAACCCATAAATATCTAAAACACCAATAAAATTCTTTCTTGGTTGATTTAGTTCAGGTTGATATGATGACCATTCAGGCCAATCTTTTGGGGATAAAATAACATTAATCCTGGAAACCAACCAGTCAAATAAATTATGATAAATATACTTAGCAATGGCATCCCTAGCATTTATTGCCTGATCTTTATTAAAATCCTTTTTAACAGATATTTTACCTGAAGATTGGGATTGAACATTAGAATTGGAAAATTTATTGATATCTAAACCCAAAAGTTCTGAAGCTTTATTTAAATGTTTATCATCTGAATCAACTCTTGCTTTTGTTGTACCTTTGATTTCAATATTACCAATATGTAACAAAGCAGCCAAAATCTTGAAAACTTCTTCTTGCATTTCTTCTGTTATACCAACCATAGTCAATGCTGAACGAGTATCCTTCAGTTCTTGAGAATCATCAATCCCATCAATTACTGGTTGTTTCCCTTGATTAACATAGTAAAAATCTTCAACAATGGTTAAACCTAATGAATGCAGAGTTTTCTTTGGTAAACCTGCAAACATTTGATAAAAAATATGATAATTTCTTTCAGATGATGGTTGAAAAACTAATCTTGAACGTTCCAATAAATATGTTTCAATTTCTGCACCTGCAATAACTTTATTTTCATTGAATAAAATTTTAAGATATTTACCGAATCTTGATGAATTATCATTTCTTGTAGTTTTAGCATTACCAAATGCTTCAGTAATTGGATTTGTTGCAAGGATTTGTTTTTCTGTATCTGACATATCATGTTGATTATTATCAGAATCAACAGTTGCAAAATATCTCATGATGTACTTTGCAGAAACAGTTTTACCTGCACCTGATTCACCAGAAACAACAATTGATTGATCTTTACTATACATTTTCATTGATCTATATGCATCTTCTGCAATGGCAAATAAATGAGGTTCTAATTCTCCACGTTTGGACCCTGCATAACTGGATATCATGTTATGAGAATAAAGAGCATCACGCTTTTCAAAAGGATTCACAGCAATTAGAACAATACCTGATGATGTATATATATCTGTTTGATTATATCTAAGTTTAATAGCATTTAAAACTGATGGATCATTCAAATAAGATAATGTAGTCAAATCATCAACTTTTTCATCCCTTTTTCTCATATATAAAACATCGGTCGTTTCTTCTTCAGTATTATCAACAATAATTGGTTTCATTTCTCTTTTAGCATTAAATTCATCTTCAATTTCTACTTTAAATTTACCATTTTCTGGAGTAACATGTTTAATTTTCACAGGAGTGAACCCATTTTCAATATCTGGAACCCATGCAAGACTTTATTAAATAATTATCAATGTTAGTAATTGTAAAGAAATAAATAAAAAAAATTAATGAAATGTGAAAACTATTAAAATGGAATACAAAATATTGAAATGTGAATTGAAAAAAGGAAAACAGAAGTAAACAAAATGAGTATAATGTATATGAAATGACAACTAGACAAATTTTCTTTTAAAATAACGCGTATTAATAAAATTGTACATACGATCCCTCAGAAAACAAAGCAGTCGACATTGCTATTGTTGAGCTGTTGATAAGTTATCCAAAGATCAAAAAAGAAGGAATAAATATGAAAGTTGGGAAACGGGACAGTTGTTTTGTATTTTTTTTTTCATGGACCGACAAAAACGCGCGTCTTCCATCAATAATTTTTTTTTTTCAGTTTCAAACTCTTCTCTCTCTCTTTTCTATACGTTGTTATTCGAGAATTTAACTGATTATCAAAGAATTCTAGTTACAAATATGGGTGCACACACACACCCTAGTTGAAATCTTGGATTTGTATTCAAAGAAAATTTAAATAAAACAATTACATTAAAGAAAAGAAAACAGATTCAACTCACAGTTAAAAGAGAGTTATTTTTATATTGATCACCTTCCTTGATACTGATTGATGACTACACGATAAGAAAACAGTTTAATCAAATTTTTTTTTACATGAAAAGTGACCCGTTTCTCTTTATCAATTAAGATAACTGATAAAAACTACTGGAACCTAAAATAGAAAATAATATTCAATTATCCGACACTAACGATATATTTCAAAAGAAATTTCAATATCATCGTTTTTTACCCAAATTTTTGAAAATATTACTGATTTAAATCCAAATATGCTTCATTTCCTATTTTTTTTTCCAT
>JAJLVG010000412.1:343-16202 GCA_030564585.1 Martiniozyma abietophila
ATTTTTCATTTTCCTTTCCAAATAGGGAAAGTCTCAAAAATTTTAAATATTCTTGCATGCGCCACACACACTCGCCACTCAAAATATTTATAATTATTTATTTCTTTTTCGGGACACAATTTATTTATTAATTTCATCATCAACGCTTTTCATTATTATATTGGTTGCAAAACGTGTGTTTTCCAATTAATAAATTTGATTTGATGTCATCACAACCTACTACAAAGAGAACGTTGTCCAATACATCTCATATGTCTATTGATTCTTATGCAGAAGAAGGTGATTGTGATATCGAAGAACAGGAACGTTATGATTCAGACCCTGATCCGCTCACACAAGAATCACTTGAACAACATCGAAAAGCTATTGCTTCTATTGCACCAATTTTAGAAGATTTTACACCTGTTTTATCTAAATCTGAGATTGTATCTCCAAAGAATGATGGTATTTCAAGAACACTTTCTAATATTTCTGCTTTAAATATTAACAGTTATGCTGTTAGTAGTAATAATAATAATAATTTAGGTCCATCTCCTGTTTCTCAATCAAGTACAGAAAACACGAATAGTGATACATCCACCATTCAAAATTCTCCTCAACCAGGATATTCTTCTACTTTAGGAAATTTTTCTAAATCAAGATCTTTCTCTACTTCTTCAATGGCAGAATCTCTTCAAACTCCAAAACTTCCTAAAATTGGTAAAATTGGTGTTTGTGCAATGGATAATAAAGTACTTTCTAAACCATGTCGTCAAATTCTTAATAGATTGATTGCTAATGGTGAATTTGATACTGTTATTTTTGGTGATAAAGTTATTCTTGATGAAGCAATTCAAAATTGGCCAACATGTGACTTTTTAATTTCTTTCTTTTCTACTGGATTCCCACTTCAAAAGGCAATTTCTTATGAAAAATTAAGAAAACCATATTCTTTGAACAACTTAGTAATGCAACAAGCTCTTTGGGATAGAAGATTATGTTTAAGAATTTTAAAAGCTGCAGATGTTCCAACTCCTTATAGATTAGTCATATCAAGAGATGGTGGACCTCATGTTAATTCTGATTTAAAAGCTGCACTTGAAAATATAGGTGCTGATTGTAGTCCTTCTTCTGAACCTCATTGGGAAATGCTCGATGAAGACACACTTTCAATTAATGGTGAAATTATTAAAAAACCATTTGTTGAAAAGCCAGCTAATGGTGAAGATCATAATGTTTATATTTATTATTCGAAGAAAAATGGTGGTGGTGGTAGAAGATTATTTAGAAAAATTGGTAATAAATCAAGTGAATTTGATCCTCATTTAAATGATATTAGAACGGAAGGTTCTTTTATCTATGAAGAATTTATTGGTACCGATAATTATGAAGATGTTAAAGCTTATACAGTTGGGGAAGAATATTGTCATGCGGAAACAAGAAAATCTCCTGTTGTTGATGGTATTGTTAGAAGAAATACTCAAGGTAAAGAGGTAAGATATCCAACTGAGCTTACTGATATTGAGGTCAGAATGGCTCAAAACGTTTCAAAGTATTTTCAACAAACGATATGTGGATTTGATTTGTTAAGAACAAATGGTACATCTTATGTTATTGATGTTAATGGTTTTTCTTTTGTTAAAGATAATAACGCTTATTATGATACAACTGCTAAAATAATTAGACAGAAGTTTATTGATGCAAAAGCTCAATGGCAATCTAAAAATATTCCAAAACAAATTCAGGAAAAGAAACAAAAATGGATATTAAAAGGATTTGTGTCTGTTATTCGTCATGCTGATAGAACTCCTAAACAAAAATTCAAGTATTCATTCAAATCACCAATTTTTATTTCTTTATTAAAGGGTTATACAGAAGAAGTTATCATTAGAGAAGTTCGTGATTTAGAAATTGTTTTAAAAACCGTTAGAGTTGCAATTAAAGAAAAACTTGAAAATGATAAAAAATTAAATCAATTGGCTACAGCTTTAGAAAAGAAAATGAATTTCCCTGGAACAAAAATTCAATTGAAACCATCTTTGAATAAAGAAACAGAAAAAATTGAAAAAGTTCAATTGATTCTCAAATGGGGTGGTGAGCCAACTCATTCTGCTCGTTATCAAGCATCTGATGTAGGTGATCAATATCGTCAAGATATTCAATTATTAAATCGTGAAGCTTTGGAAGATGTTAGAGTTTATACATCATCTGAGAGAAGAGTTGTCGCTTCAGCACAATTATTTTCAGAATCATTTTTAAATGAAGAAGAATTACCAGATGATTTCCTGAAAGTTAGAAAAGATCTTTTAGACGATTCCAATGCTGCTAAGGATCTTATGGATAAAGTTAAAAAGAAATTGAAACCATTGTTAAGACAGGGTAAAGAAGCTCCTCCAGAATTTGCTTGGCCTCCAAAAATGCCAGAACCTTTTATTGTTATCAAAAGAGTTGTCGAATTAATGAATTATCATGAATCTGTTATGAAAGAAAACTTTGCTACTCAAGATGTTGATAAATTTCAAGAAAGGTGGTGCTGTCACGAAGATCCAATGTTATTTAAGGAACGTTGGGAGAAATTATTTGAAGAATTTGTTTCTATCGAAAAAGTTCATCCATCTAAAATTTCAGAGTTATATGATACAATGAAATATGATGCTCTTCACAATAGAGATTTCCTTGAAAAGATTTTTATCTCCAATCCAGATACTCATAATATTGCAGATGAAAAAAAGCAACTTTCCGGTTCTTTGGTTAAACAATATCCAGTTAATATTCTTGCAATGAACAATTTCAATGTGACAGACGGTTCTCTTGATATGGGTTCGTCTTCATCCGAATTAAATGCTAATCCTGCAGGATCAATTGGGTGGGTCATTTCATCTTCTTATAAACCATCGTCTAGAGAATCCGATTCAAATTCACAAT
The DNA here is from genome assembly GCA_030564585.1 of Martiniozyma abietophila. NCBI lineage: Eukaryota > Fungi > Ascomycota > Pichiomycetes > Pichiales > Pichiaceae > Martiniozyma > Martiniozyma abietophila. The sequence continues at coordinate 3,248 of JAJLVG010000412.1, forward strand.
TTGATGATCCTAAATTTGATCTTCTACGTGAACTGTATCGTTTGGCTAAAGTTCTTTTTGATTTCATTTGTCCACAAGAATATGGTATAGAAGATAATGAAAAGCTTGATATTGGTCTTCTCACATCTTTACCACTTGCAAAGCAAATTTTATCTGATATTTTAAATATCAAAGAAACAAATAAAGCAGGAACAAGGGTTTATTTTACGAAAGAGTCACATATCTATACCCTTCTTAATGTGCTTTATGAATCTGATCTTCCAATGAAAATTGCAAGAAATGCACTTCCTGAATTGGATTATTTATCACAGATTGTCTTTGAAGTTTATGAGGCTGATGGTGTGATTCCAGGAACAAGAAAGCATAGTATTCGACTGTCGTTATCACCTGGTTGTCATACACAAGATCCTTTAGATGTTGAACTAGATGATAAACATTACATTTCTTGTATTAGAAGAATAAACTTAACAAGACATTTAGATATGGATTTAGTCCAAAGAAAGATGAAAAGCAGATTTTCTAGAGTTTCTTTACCAAAGAAATTTACTCCTGTTAACATTTCAAGTCCTTTACAAGAAGGTAAACCATAAATTATTATCACAGGGTAAATAAATATTTAGTTTTATATTTTTGACATTATTTTTTAATACTATTTTCATGATTTGTTATGTGTGAGATATTTTGTAAATCGAACACAAAGAAATAAAGGCAGAACATTTCAAGTAAAAAGGATTCAACGCTTTCTCAAGTACAGGAATTATAGAACTAAAAGGGGAGAGGATATACGAATTATTTTTTTTATATTTACGATTTGTCAAATGTAAACCTACCAACCACCCGGCAAGGTAGTAGAAGCAATATTCACCAGCCAGGAAAAATGTAGGGATTGTTTTACTCTATCAATGCTCCGTTAATGACACTAAACGCCAAAGGAAAAAGTATCACTGCGGCCCTCTGACCGCGTCATCGATGAGTGTTGAGTCGGGGAAACCGACTCAACTAAACACAATATTGTTTTTATTAAAAGCATATATATATATAAATATTAAAAAATAGAAAGAAATAATTAACCTCTTCTCTTACTTTTTTAACTTTTAATAGATGAAATCAAAAAGTAAAAAAAAATTTTTAAAAAGTAAGTAAGGGTTAAGATGTTTTGAAATGCAATAAAAGGGTTACCTTTAGATGTCACACAATTGATGCTAATGAATCGAATAAAACAGAGATTGATTCACCAAAGTGATCTCTTCTAATACATTCAGCAAAAATTGGAGAAACATCAATAACTGTTAACTTTTTACATTTCTTTTGAGCTTCTTCAGAGATTGGGTATGTATTCGTAACAATAACACCATCAATATATGGGCATTCATTTAATCTTTCAAGACACTCATTTGCAAAAATACCATGGGTTGCAACAACATAACATGCATTTGCACCACAGTTCATTCTCAAATGTTCAGCAGCAGCAATAAAAGAAGTATGTTTATCAATCATATCATCAACAATAATTGCAGGTCTATTCTGCACATTACCAACTAAAGTAATCAACTTTTCAGATGCATTGAATTCTGGTTCATCTTCATCATCAGAATTATTATTTTCAAAATTTAATTCAGATTCTTTATGTAACAGTTGAGGTTTTTCATCAACGATTGGAGCTTTAGAATCATCATCAAGAACGTGACCTTTAACGATTCTAGCTGTTTGGATTTCAGTAGCACAATTAACATCTTGTTTCTTTTCAGCTTGAATTGCTTTTTGAGACTTTTTTGATTTCAAACTACTATAACCATCTTGAGTTCTTCTTCTATCAGTATGAATCATAGCAAAATTAATTTTGAGTTGATCAGCTAAGGAAGTAACTCTTTTAGTACCACCTGGATTTTTTGAAACAACAACACCATCATTAAAATCTTTAATATTTTCTCTAATCCATTTAGCTAAAGTTGGACCAGCATAAAGATTATCAACAGGTTTTGAAAAAAATCCTTGCATTTGAGAAGCATGTAAATCCATAGAAACAACATGATCAGCACCAGCCATAACAAGTAAATTAGCTAACATTCTAGCAGTGATTGCACCTCTATGTTTCTTCATTTTAGATTGTTTAGAATAAGGAAATTGAGGCATGACCACAGTAATTTTAGCAGCAGAACCACCTTTACAAGCAGAAATAAGAATCAGTAATTCCATGATATGGTCATTAACATCTGGTGAACCAGATTGAATAATATAAACATCTTCATCTCTGACAGAGACACCAATTTGAACAGAAGTTTCACCATTAGCAAACTTTTTCAAAGTAGCTGGAGCAGGTTTGGTACCAAGTTTTTCACAAACAAGATTACCAAGATGTGGGTGAGAGTTACCGACAAAGACCTTGCACTTTCTCATGTTGTACATTGAATAATAAAAAGAGGTATGAGCCTAAAGAAGCCAGACATTTTAAGAAAGAAGAAACACATAAAATGGGGGGGTAAAAAAATTCAAAGAAGGAAAAATTAGAAAAAGAAAAATTTTTTTTTTACCCACAAAAAAACTTCTTCTAAAAATTTTTTGAACTCATTTTTCTCACAACCAGTAATTATGTCATAAATAAAAACTCCTACATCCGTACACTGCCATGATATGTCCATTTGGGGAAGGTCTAAGACGGTCGTTACAAAATTGATAGGAAAACGGAAATGTTTATTAGTTAAAAAATTAATTTAAAGCAGCACACAACAAACCACAATTTATATTTCATGATTTGTACACTATATATATATACATCTCTTTAAGTAACACAATTACTTGTTAATATTAAGTAATACACACAAATTCTGATCTAATCCTCAAGTTCTCAGATTTTCTCTTTACTTTAATTGTCGTTCCTTCTTTTGTTATCTCTTATTTACTCTACAGTAATCAATATTGATTTTAAATTATGTCACATCAATTCAATTTCACAACCTCTGAAAGGAAGGCATCTACATCGATAGTTGGTTCTTTAGGTCGTTCAGGTCTTTTTGTTCCTCAAGATTTTATAAAACACACTTCTAAAGACATTGAACAAGTTTTAGATTATATGGATGATGAGCCAGAAGTGTTACCAACAACAATTCATACACCTTCCTATTCTGGTGGTGTCTCGTTATCAAAAGTTGCTTCTAGAAAGCAATCAAGAGTTATATTAGATGAAGAAGCTAAACTTTTACTTGCTAATCGTGTTCCGATAAATAGGGTTGGATCTGTTGCGTCAACTATTAATCCATCTTTGGCACCTTCTTATGGAGCAATCGATAACAATAATATTGATGATGATGATGATGAAGGAGCTGCTATTGCATCTTCATGGGAAGATGCTGTTAAATCAGGTAAGATTGTTACAACATCTTCATTTGAATTAAAAGCATTAACAGAATCTTCATTGCCATTAGTTGCAACATTTTTACTTCAAAATTCATTATCGGTGTGTTCAATTTTTGCAGTTGGTCATATTTCTTCTGAAGCACTTGCAGGTATTACCCTTGGTTCAATGACAGCAAATATTACTGCAATCGCTGCAATTGCTGGTTTAGCATCTTCCCTTGATACATTTCTTCCTCAAGCTTATGGAGCAAAAAAATATCATCTTGTTGGTTTAATTTTTCAAAGATGTTCTGTCTTAATCTTTAGTATAATGTTTGTCGTTTGCCTTTCATGGTGGTTAGTGGCTGAAAAATTACTTATTATGTGTTTACCTGATAAAGAAGCTGCCATGTATGCTGCATTATATTTGAAGGTTACTTCTTTTGGTATGCCCGGTTATATCTTATTTGAAACTGGTAAAAGATTTTTACAAGCTCAAGGGATATTTGATGCTTCGACATATGTTCTTTTTGTTTGTGCTCCATTGAATGCTTTAATGAATTATCTTTTTGTTTGGGTCTTCAAATTTGGTTATATTGGTGCTCCAATAGCAGTTTCAATAAATTATACTTTAATGGCTATCGGTTTATGGGCATATACCGTTAAAACCAAGAGTGATATTGATCCATTGAAATGTTGGGGTGGATTTAATACTAAAAGAGTGTTTAGAAACTGGGGTGAACTAATTAGATTATCAATTCCTAACTTGATTATGATCATGTCAGAATTTCTTTCATTTGAAATTCTTACTTTACTATCATCATATATTGGTACTTCTGCATTAGCTGCTCAGTCAATTTTAGCAACAATGGCTTCATTAACATATCAAATTCCGTATGGTGTTTCAATTGCAGCTTCAACTCGTATTGCAAATTTCCTTGGTGCTGGACTTGCTGATTCTGCATATATTACATGTCAATCCACATTTCTTTTTACATTTGTTATTGCAGTTGTTAACTCTTCATTACTTTATTTTGGTCGTTCGTTAATTGCACATTGGTTCACAAATGATCCAGATGTCATTACAGAAGTCTTAAAAACATTCCCGATTGTTGCTTTCATGCAAATTTTTGATTCTGTTAATACAGTTTCTGCTGGTTGTTTACGTGGTCAAGGCCTTCAACATATTGGTGGTTATGTTAATATGGTTGCTTATTATTGTTTAGGTCTTCCATTAGCTGTTTTCTTAGCATTTAAATGGCCATCTGATCATCCACTAGGATTGATTGGATTATGGACTGGTGTCACTTTAGGATTATTTATTATTGGATGTGTTCAAAGTTATTTTTCATTAAAAGCTGATTATAACGAATTAGTGAAAGATGCTGAAAGAAGAGCGAACACAGACTAAATATATGAAAAGTATAATAATTAGATACTGAGATGTAAAAAAGAAACATTATAAAATATATAATAAAATAACGTATGTAGGACTGTTTAAAGATATTTAATTTTCACTTTTGAAGCTTTTCGTATTGGTCTAACAATTTTATTAATTTCCTTTGAAGATTTATCGTGTCTATTATAAGTGGGATATACGATTGAAAAGATTTCTGGCAAGTTTTAATCGAGAGAGGTGTAAATCCACCTCGAATCAATGATAATGGATCTAGTACCTGAATACTATCAATTTCAGTAGAATTATATTCATTTTCGGTATTACTGTCATCTTTTTCTCTATCATTAACATTGATCTTAATATTTTCAATCAAATCAGATAATTCTTCATCTGGTTGTATTTTATTCTTTATTTCTTTCGTTTCCTCCTTGTTATTAAGATTTATTGCCTTAGATAATAATTCAAAATTAGGATTTTTACAGTTGATTTCAAATATTGATAATCTAAGAGATTCATATAGTATCATTTTAAACTCATCTCTTTCAGTTGATTTCATTGACATCAATGCTTTTGAAACTTTAAAATAACCATTTGCTAACTCATTAGATACATTTAAGTGATGCTCGAAATAAGTATTCAACAATTCAGCAAGTTGGTTTTCAATAATGGTAAAATCATTATGATTTTGTTTGTCGTTATCCAAAGCTAGATCTATATTGGTGCTTATATTTATTGCACTCATTTCAATTACTACTTCTTGTTAAATATATCAATGAGAATCTGTAACTATCAACGGATGTAAATAAAAAATACTGAAAAGATTAAAATTGATAAAAATTCAAACTTTAAGATTTCTGATTCGCACAAAATGATTTTGTTAATTTTTCAATCGAATTAAAAGGAAGTTAGAATATACGATAAGCAATACAAGAAAAGTATAAAAATTACAATAATTTTTGAATCAATCATATTGATAGTGAAGATTTCACTGATAAATATTTGTTTAAAAAGCATCAACAATATCTAAATCATCTATATCATCAAGAAGTGAATTATCATCAATATTTAATTCACCAAAAAAATCTATTACCGTTTGTATTTTAGTGATTGTACGATTTGTTGGCTTGATTTGTCTAACTGTTGCACCATTGTTTTCATCTGCAGTTACATCATAATTTTCTAAAATATTATTTTCAATTTCATATCCAGTATCAAGTTGGGTTATAACTTCGTAACTGACATGTTTTGTTGCTCTGATTCCTTGAACTTTAGTACAAGTCTCTAACACTGGATCTTCTTCTTCTTCTTCTTCTTCTTCTTCTTCTTCTTCTTCTTCTTCTTCTTCTTCTTCTTCTTCTTCTTCTTCATCCTCAATAGTTTCAATTTCAAAAATTCCTTCCTTTGTATCGACAATATCGGTTTCTTCAACTTTATTCAGATCTTGACTGGAGGACGATTCCACCGTTGACTTATTTAAAAACTGTTGAGACATATCAATAAGTTTCAAGAATGATTGTTTTTCAGCTGGCTCATTAGACTTGAAAAATGAGATCAAAGAATGTCGTTTGATCATTTTCAATTTTTCTATATCATGACTATCTGAAGCAGTTTTTAAATCATTTGAAAGATTATCAAGGAATGTTGGTAATTTTTTCAGAATGAAAATTTCCTCATCTGAATCATCGGGATGTGAAAATATTGGAATTTCATTGATATCAATCGATTTTGGAGGTGGTGGAGCATTTGGAATCATTTCAAATTTACCATTCAATACATCATCAGTAACAACAGGCAAATCATAATTACTATGCTGGATAAATTCATTCAAATTTTCGGTAGAATCTACTTGAGGAATACAAGGTAATATGATTGGTTTATTATGTTCTATCATTGTTGAGCATGATGAGCTTATTGAGTTGTAACTAACTCTAGTAAAAGTTGAAGATGAACGTTTATGATTATGTAATATTGAAGACATTCGAGATTTTGAAGATGTTAAAGATCCAGATCTATTAATGTAACTGGAATGAGTTATTGAAGAAGGTTTAACAGGTTTTGATGAAGATGCTGAATTGCTTTCAATTATTGGTGATATTGATGCTCTAGAACCATTTCCTTTTGTTGTTGTTGCAGGGGATGTTGTATTAAACGCAAATGCTTTCATAGCTGTACAACAATCAGATGCGGGATCTAAAGTGTTATTGTAGTTGATATTAGATCCGTTGTTCATATTGATATTATCTTCAGATAAAATCTGATCCGCTAAAACTGTTGAAGAATATGTTTCAGGTAAATACTGTTTAATGATATCTGAGTCATGGACATGCAAGGATGATTCCACGCCAAATGATGAGATCTGATCTAGATGAGAAACATGGTTAAATGCATAAGGTGTTGAAATATAATTTTCTTGAATTGAATCTTTTTGCTTTCTTTGAGATTTCAGTAGTTTGGAAATATGTTTAACTACTTTAGATGCCTTTCTTTGATCATCTATCCATAGAGACTCGTAACGGGTAGACATGATGTATAGTTTTACTTTTTTTCTTAGAACTCCTGTAGGTAAGCAGGTATCACTGTGAAAGTTTTACATATGGTTTTAATTTTAAATACGACTTCAGTTAGTATATATAAATAACTTCCAAATTAAGACAATAACGGTCTCATTAAATCCCCCTGTAAAAGCACTAAAATGTGCCATTAGACGCGTTCTTTCCTATTTGGGATATATTAATTGGAAAAAAAACCAACCCCCCAAGGGATTCAATTAAAACATCAGAATAGTGATTTGATTTGTTGATATATGTAGTAAGGTATATAATTAAATATATGTATGAGCTATTAGTACCTTTTTGTTTTTATTACATTTAAAAAGCTATAACATGAAAAAAATAAATCCCAAATAAAAGTCAGTTATTATAAATCCTAATAGTAATGCTCAGCTAATAAATCCATTAGCACGTCTTTTTAGCTTGAAACTAATTTTACAATAATAAACGAACATTAACATATGCTATTTACACCTAAAAGCAAAACTTGAAATAGGTTGTTCTGCTTTGATGATTAATTTATATAATTAATGTATTAATTTATATATCAAATCATGTAGTTTCGATAATACTAAGGTCAGTCTGGAGATAAAAAATATTTTTATTTATAAAAGCTTTAAATTCATTTAAATCATACAGATTACATTATTTCAACTTACCATGTCCATGCTTTATTATGATATGAAACTGTTCACCATTGCCAGATTTTACCTTAGTGAAATGATTGATTTCCGTAGCCAATCCCTTTAATTTCTCATTAGATTTATAAATTACACATGTGCTAAAACTCTTATCAATTGTTTTACAAATTGAACTATAGGAAAGTTAAATGTTACCTCATAAAACATATGCACTAAGCTTTTTTTACTCCAAATGTAAGGCGTGGACTGGACATTCAACAAACCCTTTTTTATGAATCCAATCTTTAATACATTTGTAATGAAAGCAGCAAAGGCATTCCAGTCTACCAACTTTATCACCAGGGTTGAAATCATCTAAGCATATAACACATTCATTAGATTCATTTATATATAAATCTTTAGGGTTAATATCTTTGGGTATATACGAAACCAACATTCTATTCCTTTCTCTTTTCATTTGACCATTTTCGTTAATAGGGGATCCAAACTCTTGATCTGTAAGGCATTTATTGATATGTTCTTCCTTTTTAGTTTCTTGCATTTTTATTAAGTTTTTTCCACAAATTGGGCATTCATTCTCTTCATCATTGATATCAATTTTTTTATTATGTTGAAACATTTTTGATGATGATGTTGAAATATTACTTGTAATTTCCATTGATTCTGTTTTGACTATCAGCCCTCGTTCATCGTTTTCATTATTTGATTGCCTTTGATCTTGTATAATTTCATTACTTTCCTGTTCTTCACTGTTTTCCTCTTCTTCTTCTTCTTCTTCTTCTTCTTCCTCGTCTTCTTCTAAGGGGATACCTAAAGATTCTTTTATCATTTTCACTTCTTCATAACACTCATTACAAGTTCTAAACTTAATTCGACTTAATCTTCCTCTAATTATTCTTCTTGAACCTTCTTCTTCTGGTAAAATAACAATCATAGATTGAATATAGTTTATAAAATGATCACAACATTTATAACAAAATATTTGACCACATTTTCTACAATGATGTTTCCTATTATACCAAGTAAATTTACCTTTACAAATACCGCAATGTTTAGCTTCTGAGTCTTCTTGCCATTTTGATCCTTCATTAGGTAAATGCATTAACGCTCTTTCTTCATGATTAATTGTTCTATAACTATTAGTGACATCAGTTCCGATAGTTTCCAAATGTTCCATGCTATCAATATTTAATTCATTATGCTCTTCTTCTACTTCATCATTTTGATTATGATCTCCATTACCGTCATCATTATCATCATCGATATTATTATTATTATTAATATTATTATCACTGTTATTATTGTCAGCAACTACATTTATTGATTCATCAACATGTGTATTCATTAAAATTTTATCAATACTTTGTAATGAAAGAGCTCTATTTTGTTTATTATTTATAAGTGTTTCACCAGAAGATGCTGAATTTGATCCTGATAACAAAATATTTGAAATATTATTAGTCATATCACCATTTATTGATGGTATATTACCAATAGATGATAACAATTCACTTTCTGTAACTGTTAAATCGTTTCCCATATTCTAAAATAAACTTCAATGCTTTGAATATTTAATTCTTAATAAATAACGACGTGTAACAACAATCAAATCAAAAAATTAACTGATTGTTAAAACGAGAATTAATATTTTTTTTTATCAGCTTTTTTGTTTTTTGTTTGAAAAAAGATACGAAAAAAAAAATTTGCCGCCACTTTTTTCTTTGTTCTACTACTAATTGTGAGAAAGTTCGATCTATCATCTCTCATATACAAAACTAATAAAAATTATGAAATGGGAATATAATAAATATGTACATGAACCGTTATAAACTTTTATAAAATACAAAATAATAACTTTTAATGGAAATAAAAAGATAAATGATGAAATACCCAACTAAAAAGTAGCATATATATTACATTAAATGCTCATGAATAATATGAAAAAAAAAGAAAAGCAAAAGAACACCATTAATACTATAATTTTGAACTAAAACCCAAAAAACCAATAACAGCTATTTGTTAAAAGAATTCACTTGCCCTATTCAAATATTTTGATCTTAAAATAAACACTATTCCTCCAAATAATAATAATATAAACCCAGAAGAAAAAAATGTTAATGTTGAACAAATGACTAAATTATTAGTCAAATTTGAAATGCAATGGGTTGAAAAATCAATTGAATACATTAAATTTAAAAACATACTTCCAATAACACTTGAACTACAAAATATTCCCCATGTTGTTCCTAAAATTTCAATACCGTATATACATGCTAAAATGGCAGGGAATAAAGTAAAAACTGATGAGTTTAAAATTGAATTCAAAATAACAACTATTTGAAAATTTAAATTAGAAACTGGTACACTTGAAAGATAAATATGAGATATTCCACAAAGAATAACAACAACAGTAAATATCGTTAATCTTGAAATATTGAAAGATGTACAAAATAAATCTGTAAAAATCATTATTATAAATCGTGTAATTGTTGAACAAATTGAAAATGTTTTTAAATTATCATCCAATTGTTGAGCTAAATCTAAATTAGCTAAAATTGAGCTCAGATTTGAAATAAAAAATTCAGTTGCACCAATTGATGTTAAACAACATAATATTAATGGATACATTAAAATATCTGTCAAAAAAATTTGAACCTTTTGACGATAAGGGGAATAATGATTGGATAAGCTAATATTTAAATGAGTAGTAGATTCAGTAAGCATAGACAGTTCATCATCTAAATTTAAAAGTGTTGAAGTATCTTCAACATACCATGATCTTGGTGATCCAATAATTGAATTTTGTGATCCATGAATAACTGTTGCAGCACCAGTCAGTAAAGGTGATGTCTCAAAATTTAAAAATTCTTCGTGAATTGTTAATGAACTATCATTATATTCAAGTTCAAAATTTTCAACTAAATCTGTTAATATGCAAGCAAAGTATGAACAAATACATGAACAAAGTAATGAAAAAAGGAAAAACTTTAAAGTATTTTGAAAATTTTGTTTTTCTGAATCTGAACTGAAATATTTGGAAAGAATATAAATTTCAATAAAAGATGAAAATGAGACAATCATATTTGGGGTACTTATTGATAAAGTACGATAATATCGTCCTAATGATTTAGCTGAGTTTAATAAACAACTAAATAAAAATGATGCATGAGAACAACCAAGGATGAAAAAGCTGATATAAACATAAACGACATCAAGATCTTTAGAAACTACCATCAAAATTAAATTAAATGCAATTAGATAACCAAAAAAGGATATCATGGATAAAATCCAAATTCCTTTTGCATCAGCAATATAACCACTAAGAGGAGTAAATATATTTAAACCTAAAACTTGACAAATTATTATTTTGTTTATTGTTAATTGTGAATAGCCTAAAACTTTGTGTAAAGGTTCTGCGAATATTGAAAAAAGTGTCAGAATACCTAAAGCTAAACAAGAAAATACAGACAGTATGAAAGCAATAAGGTATAATCTGAATGGACCATGTTTAGTATAAACTTTATATAAAAATTGTTGAATTTTATTCATTGAAACTTTTGTTTTATTTAGATTGAAAAAAAAATATTTTTGATTTAAATGATGGTTACAAAATGATTTGAATATTATGAGATTGATCTGTTTATATTGGCTTAAGTATGATTTATATAAAAAATAATAAAAGAATAAATATTGAATATATGGGAGCGGTGGGACGGCAGGGAAGGGTATATGCACTTGTTTGCTTAGATGGAGTAGAGGGTGAGGGGGATGAGAACTGTTTTAAGGCAATAAAACAAATTAAAAAGAAAGAAAATTTTCAGTACCACCAAAACAGAACTATAATATGATATAAAAAAAAGGGGGGGAAATGAATAGGTGTGCCGAACCTAGTATACGTCAATAAATCAAAACAGTTTAAATCATCAATTTAATGTTTTCCTTTTGCTGTTTTAGTTCCCCAGTAAAAAAATGTTGATAAGCGAAGAAACCGGAGAACCGGTGGAAGATTGTTTTTAGTTACATTTTTAAAAGATTTTCACATTTTTTAAATTATTCAAGCAGTAACTCGGAATCCCGAATGTAGTAGAGTAATTAAATATAAAAAATTTTCAAAGGAGTATTATGTTTAAATGGTAAGCATTGTATTTACTTTAGTTTTGATCCCCCCCTTAAACACATACACTTAGTGAAGCTACAAAAAAAAAATTTTTCTGTACTCATAATCTGTCAGTAAATTGTTATCAGCACGTGACCGTGACATTATTACCGGTCATGAATATTGAAAATAATTGATTTAATAATAGGAAACCGATAATCATATAATATAATAATATATAGATATAAAATATTGTAAGATTACATTAAAGTAAACTTTAAAAGAGCATGAGACCTTTAAAACAATGGATTTTTCAAGTTTTTTAATTTTTTAAGTTTTTTCTTAAATTTATCTATAAACATTTTTAGCAATGAAAAGGATGGTTGGTAAATTTAATATTCAATTCAAATTAAAAAAAAAACTGGATGATATAAGCAGTTGAAATAGTCAGTTTACTTTTAAGTAAGCCTAAGTACAATTCACAAGTATTTGTTAATATTTAAATATAATTTTCGTTATTTTATTAACAAATTAATGTATTTTAAGCCATCGTGCAAGTCTCTCGTTAATTTTTTAATAATTTTTTTTAAACAGCGCGCTCTTTTTCAATTTTTAGTCATAATTAGCTGTGTGAGAGAAAGAAATAAATTGAATAACTTTTTGATCCCATCCCATTTATTAAATTTTGATTTATATTTATATTTATATTGTTTTCATTATCAAATTTACCAGTTTTAAACTATTATAATAATAATAGTAATAATTATAAATGTCTTATAGAAGAAGAAAAAATACAAAAGCAAATGGTGATAATGTAGAGGGTGATGTTAAAGGTCCTTCATCTGCGTTAACATCATTTCTTAAAGAACAAGGTATTAATGCTGAAGCTATTAGATTAAGATATGAAAGTAATTTAAAAAAGGAAGAAGATTTATTA
>JAJLVG010000414.1:0-16143 GCA_030564585.1 Martiniozyma abietophila
TGTATAAACATTAATAATTGTAGATTTCCCAGATTTAGGTCCTCCAGCAACTAATATCTTAAGCTTTTCCCTTTCCATTGTATCCTATCTTTTGTTTTATAGGTTACTAATGGATTGAATTGGGGCCTTCCCTTTTTGGTTAAAATTTATACGTTTTGTGTTAAAATTAAGAAAAAAAAAGGGAAAAAAACAAAAAAAAGGAAATAAAACCAAAAAAAGAAAAAAGAAAAAACCGTTTCACGACAATTTATGCACACAACAAACGAGACAACCCTTTTTAAAGCTCAATAATTCGTACTAACTTTTTATTTATATAAAAAAAGAGAGCAGAGAGAGCGGAAAAAGAAACGACGACGACCGTCAAGAAATAGTGCGAGACACCGGTGCACCACACAGTAGATATTTATCGTATTATAATAAATGTGTTCCACACACTGTACATGTTGTATTGAATGTATATATATATTTAATTAATTAATTAACTTAATGATCAGCACTTCATTAACTTGCCAAAACTGAACATTTAAATACTTCACACCAAGTAACAAATGACTTTTTATTCCCATTGATCTTGCTTAACTTAACGAAACAACCACTAAATCCAAATTCTTTACCTTCTTTATCAATAATCTCAATTTTAATTCGTAATTTCCTTTGTATTTCTTCAACAATAAACTCATATTTTCCTTTAGAAGATTTATCTATTTTTAATACTTTAAGATTTTTCATCTTTTTATCAATTTTCATCTTTTCAATTAATTCTTTTCCATCAATTGAATCAAATTCACACCAATATTCAGAAATAAAAAATTGAACTGGTGAAAATTGTGTAGTCCTTTTAAACTTTTGTTGATTTATTGTTGTTGTATCAAATTTATTTTTATTTTTAACCCTATCTTCTTTATTCTTTTGATTTGATTCCTTGATCTTATTAACTAATCTTTTAAACCAATTCTTATAAACAGCTTTTTCTTTTTCATGACCTTGGCCTTGACCTTGACCTTGACCTTGACCTTGACCTTGACCTTGACCTTTGATTGTTGAATCAGAATCTTTATTAACTACCTTTGAATAGGCATCGTCAATGGTTTTAAAATTCTTTAAATTATTATCATTAATATTATTTCGGTTTGGATCAACAGGTGACAAATGTATTGACATCGGTGAAGATTGTTTATTAAATTGAAAAAATGATTTGATAGGAGTTGTCAATTCAGAAATATTATTATTATCAATTGAACCACCAAATAATGTTTTTTTTTTATCATTATAATTATCATTTGAAATTGTTATTGGTTGTTCAAATTTAAATGATTGTTTATTATCTTTAAATGAATTTTCTGCTGGTGAAGTATTCGCTGTTACCATTGTTGCATCAGTTGAACTATCAATTGAATCCTCTGTTGCAACTGATAATATTCTTGGTTTTTCAAACATTTTATTCAATGGTCTAAAATCATTTAATAATGTTATATCAGGCTTAATATCAACATTTGAAGATTTAAATTGTAATACATTTTCTTCACTTGGTGTTAAAACAGAAACTTGAATAGCTGAATGTAAAGAATATGATAAATCAGAAAAATCAGTAGAATTCTCAGTTTTATGTTTATGTAATTTTTCATTAAAATTAATTTCTTCTTTTGCAATTTTATTATAATCATTAATCTTATAATTTTGATAATCATCTGATAAAAAATTAGATAATTGTCGTGTAGATGAAGAACGAATAGTCTTTATATTCGATAATTGCTTTTTATCTCTTTTTAATTCCTTTTTTAACATATCAAATTTTGATAATCTAACACCCATTTTATCAAATACTTCACTAACTTGCTTTTCTTTAACTGGTTCTAATTTTTTAAATGATGATTTTGGATCAAGTGAAGAAGAATAGTTTGAATTATTAAAATTCTTAAACTTTTCACCATTATTTTTAGCTTCTTCATTAATTGCTTTTTCTTTTTGATTTTGATTTTTATTTTTATAATCTTTTTCTGGTGAATCAAATATAGAATTAACTAAATAATTAAATTCTTGTAAATCTGGTAAATCCGGTAAATCTTTTGGATTAACAGTAAATTCTTGATTAGTCTTTTTCGATTTTAATTTAGATTCATTACTTATTGTTTCTTCTTTAAAACCTTCATTTTTTGATAATGATGTTGTTGTTGTTGTTGATGTTGATGTTGTTGATGATGATGATTTTGAATTTTGTTTTTGAATTACATAAGATTGTAAACGTTGTTGCTTTAATGAAGATGATGACATTAATTTTTTATTAGATAAATTCTTAAAACTTAATTCAGGTCGAATACTTAACCTTTGTTGCATATTAACAATTGATAAACTTGAAATTGAAGCATCTCTATTCTGCATTTTAAAAGAAATTGATTTCTTTGATGATGATGATGCAACAATTCGATTGATACTTTTTGAAGGAGATGTTTTCTTTTTTTTATTTGATGAAAATGATGAACTACTTTGAAGAGTTTGAATTGATGATGTAATAATATTACCATTATCATCTTCAATTGTTGTTTTAACAATCGATGTTGATCTTGGTATTGAAGTCTTAAAATTGTTATTCTTATCTTTAAACCTATTTTTACTTTGAATAATTTTTAAATGTGATTCCTTATAATTTTTTAAAAGATAATAAAACATCTTTTCAAAATTTGGATCATCCCTTTGTAACATTTTAATAATTTTTCCTTTTGGAATACCATGCCATAAAGTTTGTAAATTATGCAAGATATCTGGTTCAATATTTTGAACTGGTTGATTAATATTTAAATATTTTAATTGATCAATAAAATTAGATTGATGGGTATCTGGGTATTTTAATAATAATGGATGGTTTAAAATATTTTCAATTTTAATTCTTTTATTTGGATCAATTCTTAACATTGACCAAATTAAATCTTTTGCTTCATCAGATAAATAAGATGGCATATGAAATTTACCTGTTTGAACTTTTAATAATAATTTTCTAATATTTGGATCATCAAATGGTAAATGTCCTGTTAATAAAGCAAATAAAATGATACCACATGACCAAACATCACTTGGTGATCCATGATAATTTTTCCCAGTAACAATTTCTGGAGATGCATAATGTGGTGAACCACAAGAAGTTTCTAATAATTTTTGATTTGTTTCTAATGCAGCCATACCAAAATCAGCAATTTTTATACTCCCATTTTTATCCATTAAAATATTTTCAGGTTTTAAATCACGATGGCAAATATTAAATTTATGACAATAAGAAACACCATTAATAATCATTTTAAAATAATTAATTGCATCATTTTCATTTAATTTTCCATTATTAATTAAAAAATCAAATAATTCTCCACCTTCAACATATTCTAAAACAAGAAATAATTCATTTTGATTTTCAAAAACGTCATATAAAGCCATAACATTTGGATGAGAAATCAATTTCATTATAATAATTTCTCTTTCAATACCATATGGTAAACCATTTTGATCAATTTTCATTTTATGTTTATTATTATTCTTTTTATTATTATCATTATTATTATCATTTAAATTGAATGAAATAGATTTTGGAATAATTTTAATTGCAGCTAATTGTCCTGTTGTATTATGTTTTGCCAATCTGACCCTTCCAGTTGAACCTTTACCTAATGTTCGACCTAATCTCCAAGGACCAATTCTATTTTCAACTTTCCTTTTACTTGAAGTTGAATGATTAGATTGTTCTGACAGTCTCTTTGTAGCAATAGCAACAGATTCAACAACACGATCAATTTGTACATCGTTATTATTATTTTTAATTTTATTATTAATAGATGGAATAAATTGATTATTTTTTATATTAACATCACCATTAATTTTAACATTTGTAGAATTTTTAAGAACTTTTCCACCATCAAAACTTTTACGATGAGCTGCCTTTGCAGCCATTGTAGCAAACATATGTGAATTTTCTTTATCATTCAACATCCTTTAAAATTGAAATTAATGAATATATCTTTATTGGCAATAACTAATTTATATTATATATGATAATTTCAATGTGAAATTTTGATTTCTTTTCTATTCGTGGATATAAATCCTTTTTATAAACAGTGTATTAAATTAATTATTCGAAAATTTTAGAAAAATGAAAAAAAAAAGATTAGTAAACCAGTCACTAACTAACAAATTGAAAAGGAAATACTATTTAGTTTTTAACCAGAAAGGCTTAGAAGATGAGATCAAAACAATAAAAGAAAGAAAGAGAGAAGAAAAGAAAAAAAAAATAATGAAAAATGGTAAACAAGCAAAAAGAAAGAAAAACGCGGTCGTTTTTCTTTCCAAGGGGGGTGTGTACGTAATCGGCTATAAACACGAATTAAAGGAAAGCTGATAAAATTAAGGAAAAACTAAACGAAAGTTGATAAAATTAACGAGAAAAGAAAGGGGGTATATAACCAAATAACGATTGCACTCTTTATAATAATCAAACAAACCTTTCCATCTAAAAAGGGGAGTCAACGGTAAAAGAAGCATGAAGAGCACAAAAAAGTAAATAAATTTTAAGCTTATCCAACCAAAGAGAGAAAGAGGTATATCTAAATGAAATGAAATGAAATGAAATAAAATAAAATAAAATAAAATGAAATAAAATAAAACCAAACCGTAACCAAAGTAAAACGCAACACAAAACTCAAAGGTAATACATGTAATATTGCATTCAAAAGAAGGGAATTAACATAAAAGAAAAGAAAAAAAATATGGTTTAAAAATCAATGAGCTTTAATTGATAAGTCTTGAATGTTAATATTTTTATCTGAAACATCAATCATATTTCCATATTTTTCAAGAAAGCTTACTCTAAGTTTACGAAGGAAAAGTAAAACTCTTTCTAACATATGATATCGCTCAGTCTCTTGTCTGATATAACATAAACCTTTCTTTTCATCATGATGATTAAGATTAGGCTTAGAAAAGTATTGTTGTGCTAATTCATTTATTTTTGCATGACTTTTAAAATATTTATATTCAACTAATAATAAATCAGATTCAAGTTGATAATATTTTAAAATTATCCAAGGTTTATGTTTAGGTTCAACATTTAAAGGAATTGAAAGTCTAGTTAAATCAGATTTATATGAATCATCATTATTTTCATGTAAATCTTCGGATTTTAGAATAATTGATTGTAAAGGTAATATTAAACATGAATGTTCACAAGCAGGTAATTTTTTATTTGATTCATTTGAAATTATTTCATTTATATTTTTTGAGCAAGGTGGTACTGATGGATCATTTAAAAATGCAATTGAAACCCTTTTGGTATCCCTTGAAATTGAATTATTATTAATTGAATCATTTGGATTTGTACACCAAGTTGGAATATCATCTAAAGAATCATAATATTCTTGACAAATTTTTAATTGATCAAAATATTTTGATTTTAAATTGAGTAATTGATTCGTTGTTGGACAATCGTGACAATCAGAAATTTGTAATTTTGGACCAACAATGAATAAGTCCATATTCTTTTGTAAGTCTGTAGACATTATTGTTTATATAAGATATATATTCAATAACTCAATGAAATGAAATGAAATAATGATATAATATGATATAATATAATATAATATAATATAGAAATAAAACAATTAAATATCTATTCTATTAATCAAAGCAGACCTTGATTAGTAATTTTATAGGATATCTGTAAGAAAAGAAAAGAAAAGAAAAGAAAATTTAATGACACACCCAAGCTGATGATCACCAGATTTTCAAGATAGGATTATTGTATATTTTGCGGGGACTTGTTTTTTTTTTTTGAAACGTAAAAAGGCTTACGTTATCCGAAAGATCCGCTCATCAAATTAGAAAACAAAAGATGCAACAACACCTTTCACACCAAATGACGAAATGTTTTAGAGAAATGAATAATAATACAGAACAGTAATATAGAATAATAATATATTTATTGATTTGTTAAAGAACTACTATTACTATCACTGATTTTGGTAGTAATGTAAGTATTATTACAAGATTAGAAATGAGCATCTTTTAACGTTATCTCAAATCGAGACTCGATTATATATATGATAAAATCAAATCATAAATAAATGTCATAAGTTCTTGATTTGGTATATATATTTAAAATATAATTGAGAAAGGAATATTTTAGTTGATTGCTAAATATACCTTTTTCTTCCTTCTCTGTTCACGTTTTGGAATGATTAAATAGAAAAGAATTAAAGAATTTGTGCGCGAATCGTTTTTGGGTTTTTTTTTTCTTCAAATGAGAGAGAGAAATTTATATAATATTTCTACCATCACAGGTATTTAAAACTGTAAAAGTAAATATATACAATCATGGCTAAAGCAAAAGCAAGAACAACTATTGTTCAACTAGTTTCTACAGCAAAAACAGGGTTTAGACGTACGTTGCTTGTGCCCAGAACAGCCAAAGAGATCACCCAAGTTAGATATGATCCATTAGTTCAACGTCACGTTCTTTTCTTAGAATCAAAAAAGAGAAAAGGTGAAACTCCGAAACCACTTGATTTTTCTAGAGGTGCATTTGCCTGGAAAAAGAAATAATTGTTTATTAATATAATTAGTTTGAAACTATTATTTATTTCCTTCCTTTTGTTTTATTTTTTGTAAAAACAATTTTTGGATTTTAATTTACACTCAATTTCCCCCTTTTTTTCTTGAGACTTTAATATTTTTTAGTCATTTTCCTGTTTATATATACCATTTTGTATTTTTATCCTTTTTAATTAGAATAATTATCATTTTTACTACTATTTGTACAAACATTTATGATATTTTTTTTTTATTCAAGGAATTATACAGTTACCCGGCCTAACAGTACAAATCCGCGTAAATGTTTAATTTTGAAAAAAAAGGCGGATTTGATCAGTCGTTTAAAGAGAGAAGTGAAACTTATATATGTTAGTAATTTAATACATTAAGAAGGAACAACTTTTACAATTCAACTCTTACAATGAGTGAAACAGACGTGGTAAAGAAAGAGGAAGTTAAACTTGAAGATAACGATCTTATCGATGATTTAACAACATCTAATACATCCCCCCATGTTATACATTCAGATGATGAAAATGAAAATGAAAATGAAAACCATGAAAATATTAAAAAGGAAGAAGAAGACCTTGTTATCAAACCAGAAGAAGAAGTAGAAGATGATGAAGATGATGTTGACCATAGTGACGTTTTAACAAAACGCGAGGATCCATCAAAAGAAGAACTCAACAATGATGTTAATGAAGAAGAAGATAATGATGATGATGAAGAAGAAGAAGAAGAAGAAGATGATGATGAGGACGATGAAGAGGACGACGAAGACGATAACCTTAGAACCAGAAAGAAAAAGAGAGGTGGAAACAGGTTTTTGGATGTTGAAGCAGAAGTTGATGATGATGAAGATGACGATGAAGATGACGAAGAAGCAGAACTGTTAAGAAAAGAGTTTTTGGCTGATGAACAGCCAGGTGATGACGCTTTGCTAAATGATGAATCCCGTGCTCACAGAAAATTGGATAGATCAAGAGAAAAGCTTGATGAACAAGATGCACAGGCTTTAGCAGATGAATTCAAGGCAAGATATGGTCGTTCAGCTTCTTCAAGATATATGGGATCAACTCAAAATGTTTCTCAACGTTTACTTTTACCTTCAATTGAAGATCCTTTGATTTGGGGTATCAGGGTTAGAAATGGTAAAGAAAAAGAATTAGTCAAACAAATTTATGCAAGAATGGTTAATATGAAAGGTGCTGATGAAGTTTATTCTGTTTTTCAAAGAGATAGTTTTATTGGTTATATTTATATCGAAGCAAGAAGAATGGATGCTGTGAATAATATTTTACAAGGTTTACCAGGTATTTACAATAACGTTTCAAAAGTTTTAGTCCCAATTGAAGAGTATCCTGATCTTTTAAGACCCGGTAGATCCAATGAAGTCAGATTAAAGCCAGGTGCTTATGTTCGGGTCAAAACAGGAAAATATAAAACAGATTTAGGTATTGTTGATAACATTGCCGAAAATGATTTAGAAGTTAGAGTTAAATTAGTTCCAAGATTAGATTATGGTAGAAATAATCAAATCGATCCAATCACAGGTAAAAAGAAAACTGTATCTTTCAATATAACTCATAGACCACCACAAAGATTATTTTCTGATATTGAAGCTCAGCAATACGATCATGAACATTTATCAACAGCAAAGAGAGAACGAAATTACTTTATTTATAAAAATGAAGAATATATTGATGGTTTCCTTTATAAAGATATAAAACTTAATCAATTGGAAACTACAAATATAAAACCATCATTACATGAACTTACTTTATTCAATTCTTCTCAAAATTCGGATGGTATTGATTTACAATCTGTGGCATCTATTTTAAAGTCCGCCGAAGGTGATGCGATTGTTTTCCAACCAAATGATAGAGTTGAAATTATCAGTGGTGAACAAAATAAAATGAGAGGTAAAATTTTATCAATTGCAGAAGCCAAAATTGCAAGAGTTTTATTAGAAGGGAATCCAGATGATGTAAATGGTAATACAGTTGTCGAAGTTCCAACTTCTTCATTAAGAAAAGTGTTTTTACCCGGTGACCATGTTTCTGTTATCCATGGTGTTCATTCAGGTAATAGTGGTTTGATTGTTGATGTCAGGGAGAATCAAGTCACTTTAGTTTCAGATCAAACAAAGAAAGATCTTAAAGTTTTTCCAAATTATTTGGTTCATTCAGCAGATTCTTCTATGACTTCATCAAAAGTTGGTAGATTTGAACTTCATCAATTGGTTAACCTTTCATCTCATTTAGTTGCAATGATTATTAGAGTTGAGAAAGAAATTTTTACAGTCTTATGTACTGATGGACGTGTTGTTAATGTTGGTCCTAAACATATTCTTTCAGTTTTAAAAACAAATAGAAATACAGAAAAAACAACTGATAGAAATGGTTTGGAAGTCAAAGTTGGTGACGTTGTTAAAGAATCATCAGGTGAAAAGAGAGAAGGTAATATTTTACACATTTACAAATCCAATTTATTTTTACAATCAAAATCAGTTTCTGAAAATACTGGTATATTTGTTAGTGATTCAAATTCTGTTCAAACAATTGCCAATAAAGGATCAATTGGCTCAGCTATCAAAGTTCCAGATCTCAATAAGATGAATCCAAATAGATTAATGGCACCGCCTTCTGCTTCAAATGGTTCTCAATCTACATATAATGGACGTGATATTTCAATCAGTCAACATGTTTCTGTTCGTAAAGGTCCATACAAAGGTAAGAAGGGTATCATCAAAGATGCAAATGGTGACATGGCACGTGTTGAAATGCATAACCCAGCAAAGATAATTCCTATTTCAAAGAATGATCTTTTATTTGAATTACGTCCAGGAAATTATGTTGCTTATGAAGTTTTCTTAGAAAATTATCGTGGTAGAGGCCGTCCTTCAAATAATGGTTCAAGATTTAATAATACGACACCAGGTTTTACCTCAAATAAAATGTCCAATTATAATAATACACTAGTATCTGCAGGTGGTAGTACTACATATGGATTTGGTACATCATATGGTCAAAGTGGAGGGAAAACTCCATCATGGAGTTCAGGAGGTGGTGCTAGTGCATGGGGTAACGGTAACGGTAATATGAGTGCATGGGGGGCTAATGGGGGTAAGACACCAGCATGGGGTACTTCAATTCATACTGGTAGTAAAACTCCTTCTTGGGGGGCCAATGCTGATACCAATTATGGTGATAAAACACCTTCTTGGGGATCTAGTGTTGCACCTTCCGGCAGTAAAACCCCTTCTTGGGGTGCTTCCTTAGGAGGAAATAAATCATCTTGGGGTAGTCAGAGTGGAGCTGGAGGCCGAACTGACTATGGAGGTGACAAGAGCACTTGGGGAAGCTGATAGTTACTTTTCAACTTGTATTTTAATATTTTTCTTTTTGATTCAATGTCAAATTTTTAGTCCCGTTACATACTTTTTTTTTATATATTTTTTTAACTTACTTATTTACTTAATTACTTACTAGTATTAAATATGTTTACTTATCTCGACATCTATCAGTTACCCCATGCACTAGTATCACTATTTTATTAATCCTGTGTCGTAATTTTTAAAATTTTAACATAAACTTCCAAATAGCGCGACGGGATTCCCGTATCAACTTTTATTTTCCTTTTTTCTAATTTCACCAAAAAGGTGTGTCAGTATAATTTGCCATCAAGTTGAAGTGAATCAAAACAGCATGACTTCACTCGTTGCTGTTAGAAGCTTACTGAATACGGCGGTTAAAAAACCTGGGATTGTTTCAACTCTTACGCGCTTGAATAGACCCTTTTGCCACCATCGTTTAATAAGTTATGACTCTACAACAAGGATTACACCACCATATATCAACACATTTGGTTCAATACAACATAAAAGATGGAAATCTTTTCATAATAATGAACATAATAAACGTAATTCTAGAGGTGAACGTGAGTTTACTGACGAAGAAGCTAAAGAAATTGTTAAGGAATTGAAAGCAATTTGGTCTGATTCTACATTACCTGAAGATAAAAGAATTATTGAGTTATTTAAAAAATACGAAATGGGAGGTATGATCAGTCCTTCTGCTACTAAAATCATTAGCACAATTTTAAAAGATATTGAAACTACGATTCCTGGCGAAAAAGTGGATAATGTTCAAAAGTTTCATAAGGCTTTAATGAAATATCATATGCATAATCAAATGAAATTGAATAATATTGATGATCCAGTTTTCAATCCAAAGGAAAAATCTGAAGATATGGATTCTAAGAAGGAAAATGATACTAAGAAAAAGAATGTTGAAGAAAATGATACCGAACCAAAATTTGGTGTCAAATGGGAGATTGATCGTGATGGTAAGAGTAAGAAACCTATTGATTTTAGGTCCAATCAAAAGGATCCAAAGACTAAAATGTTTGAAATGGAATTCAGATTAGATACTATTTTATTATGGTTTTTTGCTGGTGCTCTGTTGACTTACACTTTGTACTCTGAGACTAATGATAAAGAAATCACTTATCAAGAATTTGAAAGCTCGTTGTTGTCGAAAGGATTTGTCGACAGATTAGTTGTGATTAATAATGAAACAGTTCAAATTATTTTGAATTCTGCAGGTCAAAATAGCCCTCAACATGATCCAAAAATGCAATATTATTTTACCATTGGCTCATTAGAAACCTTTGAAGAAAAATTGAAACATGCTCAAGAAAAATACAATATACCAGAAGACAGAAGAGTCCCTGTTATGTATATTAGATCAACGAATGTTATGAAGTCTCTCTGGAATATTTTACCTACTGTTTTATTATTTGGTTTCATCTTTTGGTCTACTAAAAAGATGCTCTCATCAAGTGGTGGGATTGGCGGAGGATTGTTCGGACAAAAGAAAAAATTCAAACAATTTAATGCTGATGAAAATGTTAAAGTCTCATTTAAGGATGTTGCAGGTTGCGATGAAGCAAAAGAAGAAATCATGGAATTTGTTAACTTTTTGAAACATCCTCAAAAGTATGAAAGACTTGGTGCAAAGATCCCAAGAGGAGCTATTTTAAATGGTCCTCCAGGTACTGGTAAAACATTATTAGCAAGAGCTACTGCAGGTGAAGCAGGTGTTCCATTTTATTCCGTTTCTGGTTCTGAATTTGTTGAAATGTTTGTTGGTGTTGGTGCTTCAAGAGTTAGAGAATTGTTTAAAACTGCTAGAGAAAATGCTCCTTCAATTGTCTTTGTTGATGAAATCGACGCAATTGGTAAATCAAGAGGTAAAGGTAAAGGTATGGGAGGTAATGATGAAAGGGAAAACACGTTAAATCAATTATTAGTTGAAATGGATGGTTTTGATTCTGGAGATCATGTTGTTGTTTTTGCCGGTACTAATAGAATTGACGTGTTAGATTCAGCATTATTAAGACCAGGTAGATTTGATAGAAAAATTTACATTGGTAATCCTGAATTAGATGGTAGAAAAGATATTTTTGCTGTTCATTTAAAGGAGATTAAACTATTGCCACAGACTAATATGGATGATTTGAAAGGTAGATTAGCTGCTTTGACACCTGGTTTTAGTGGTGCAGATATTGCTAATGTTTGCAATGAAGCTGCATTAATTGCAGCAAGACATGAGCAAGATTATGTTACACTTAAAAATTTTGAACAGGCCATTGAAAGAGTTATTGGTGGTTTAGAAAAGAAAACAAAATTATTATCACCAGCAGAAAAGAAGGTTGTTGCATATCATGAAGCTGGTCATGCAATTTGTGGATGGTATTTAGAATTTGCTGATCCATTGTTAAAAGTTTCTATTGTTCCAAGAGGTCAAGGTGCTCTAGGTTATGCACAATATTTACCTCCTGATATTTACCTTTATTCAACTCAAAAGTTATTAGATAGAATGACGATGACCCTTGGTGGTAGAGTGTCTGAAGAATTACATTTTGAATCTGTCACGTCAGGTGGTTCTGATGATTTTGAAAAAGTTACCGGAATGGCACAAAAGATGGTTTTAGGATGTGGATTGAGTCCAAAAGTTGGGTTAGTCTCTTATGATATGGACAGAGGAAATGATTTTACAAAGCCATATAGTGACAAGACAGCATCATTAATTGATGAAGAGATCCATCGTATTGTTAGTGAGTGTTATGAAAGATGTAAAACTTTATTGAGTGAAAAATCGGCTGAAGTTGAAAAGGTTGCCGAAAGGTTGTTAACTAAAGAAGTTATTACAAGAGAAGATATGATTGAGTTATTGGGTAAGAGACCGTTCCCAAATCGTAATGATGCGTTTGATAAATATCTCGAAAACAAATTAGAAGGTGAAGATGATGATGGAATGAATAAAGACAATCAAAAGGAAGGTGGTAAGTAAATCTAGGTTTGCAAGACAACATTATCTTCCAAGCAAAACATTTTAAATTAGAAAAGTGAGATAAATCTGTACATATATATATATCTCTTTATATCAAACTGCCACTTTATTTTTTCTGTTAATGATTATATTTAATGTTAATTAACAGTGTCTTTACTGAGCATAAGTTAGAAATTTCAAATCTAGAGTGCTTTCTTCTCACTCTTTCTTTCTATCTTTCCTTGACACCCCCAAAAATCTATCTACTCCCGCGCAAATATGAGGAACTTTTTCTTTATTTCCTTTCTCTCTATCTATATTTTTTGAGAGTGATACCTCAAATACACTAGACACTGTTTAAAGAGGGTAAATTGCAATGACCGTGTACCGAAAACGTACCGCGGTTGACTTTGAATTTGGAGACAAGCTTGGTGAAGGCTCGTACTCTACCGTGATTCGTGCAGTGGGTCGTACGAGCGGTCGTGTATATGCAATTAAGGTTCTTGACAAGAACCATATACAAAGAGAACAAAAAAGAAAGTATGTCACGGTTGAAAAGAATACATTGAATTTATTATCTGGGCATCCAGGAATTGTAAGACTGCATTATACATTCCAAGATCCTCAAAAATTATTCTTTGTTTTAGAATATGCTCCAAATGGAGAATTATTAGGACTCATACATAAATTGGGTTCATTGAGTGAAACTTTATCAAAATATTATATTTGTCAATTGATTGATACTTTAGTCTTTGTTCATGATAAGAAAATCATTCATAGAGATCTTAAACCAGAAAATATTTTATTAACAAGTGATTGGAAGTTAATGATCACAGATTTTGGAGCAGCAAAAGTCATTGATGGTTCAGAAAATAAAATGGTTCAAGCAGAAGATTTAAACGATATAAGTAATGAGAAGTCAAATGGATCATTTGTTGGTACAGCTGAATATGTTGCTCCTGAATTGTTAGAGAAAAATCAATGCGGATATGAAACCGATTATTGGGCTGTTGGGTGCATTTTATATCAAATGATAGTTGGAAAACCACCTTTTAAAGGAGCAAATGAATATGAAACATTTGTTAAGATTATTAAATTGGATTATTCATATCCTGATTCTGATACGTACCCTATTCCAAACAATATTAAAGATTTAATTGGAAAGTTATTACAATTAAACCCTAGTGACAGATATAATTTTGATCAAGTAAAGATGCATAATTGGTTTAAGGGAATTAATTGGGATGATAGAGATAAAATATGGGGAAAAGTTCCTAAACTGGAAGCTTATGATCCCACCCCATATTTATCAATCAGTACAAATATGGGATTATCTACGAAATTGAAAAGATCTACGGTAACAACATTAAAAGATGAACGATTAGCTCAAAATGAAAAGAAAAATTCACACTCGAACACAAATCATGTCTCAACTGTTCCATTAAGTGCAGTTGATCAAAATAGGAAAATACTGAAAAGTCAACTATATAATGCAAAGAATAATAATCAATTGATGAATAAAATGATGGTTAATAGAGTTGAGGAAAACATTAGACCAGCAGTAAAGAAAAAGAGTTCTGATACTAGCTTATTATCAGTTAAAACGAGTAATACTTCTAATAAGTCAGTCATAATACACCCCACTATACCAGTAAATGTTAAAGTAAATACTTCTAGTATAGTACCGGAACCACAATCGTTGAAAACTTCCAATTATTCAAATCAATTATCTCCTCTTCCGGCAGTTCAAATGAATGGAACGCTGGAAATGAATAATGGAAACAAAAATAACAATATAACTAAATTAGTGAAATCACCATCTTTAAGACAATCACCATCAACTAATCAAATGATTAGACAAAATTCTTCTCCAAATATGAAATCTGCACCAAGTCAAAAGTTTGTTTCACGTGAGAGGGTAGTTTCATCAGATGCTGTTTCAGCAGCAGGTGCGATTGGAATGCTATTAACCCATAAAAGGCATTTAAACTCAAGTTCATCAACATCTGAACAATATGAACAACTGAGTCATTCACAACTAATAAATCCAATATTATTAGATAAACAAATTCCACATGCTATAACATCAAAATTAATGATCAATGAAACTATATTAAAGATTGATAATATATTTAAATCTGAATTAGTTCATAGACCTAACCATTATGTTCCAAATGGTGAAACTTTAACTGATGTAATTTTACAAAAAATAATTGATCAAAATGAAAGATTATTAGAAAAAGATTTGAAGCCATGTATCTTAATTGTTACATCAATGGCAAGGTTATTAATTTATGAGTTAAAATCTGATTTTCAATTACGTGTACCACAAAGTTCAACATTAATTCAAGCACAAGAATTTTATTCTAAAGTAATTGAAATCAAACTAACAAATAAAACCATTTCATTATATGATTATGAATTTGATGAGGATACGAAAGAAGGTTATTTAATTCTTGAATTATCTAATGTTAATAAATTAATATTTTTATCAGCATGGGATAGATCAAGAATAATGAAAGGTGGACTAAACTCTAATGTCAGAATTGGATTCCATGTTGGTGATAATGAAAGTTGGATTGATTCATTATTAAAAGCTAAAGAATTACTTCGTAAGAAGGTACAAAACAATCCAACGAATTCTCAATCTCATTTGATTCACTCATCACAACAACAACAACAACAACAACCAAATGGTGTTAACTCTTTACCACATCATTCTCAATTACAGTGTCTACCTTTAAGCCAACAACAGTCAAATATAAAGAGTAGATCATTTGCATCATTAAGACAAGGGAAATTAAGTTTAACTACAAATTTACCAAATAATCTTAGTAAAAAAGCATCTTTAACCAGTCCTATAGAAACGAAAAAGGAAAATGATAAAAATAGACGTGGTAGTAGTACTAGTAGTGGAAATAGTAGTCTATTAAGTGGAATGATTGGATTAACATTGAATAATAATCGAATTAAAACTAATGAGAATTTGAATCATGTTGGTCTAAGTACAAATAATGGTAATGAAATTAATGAGAATAAATATACATTACGAACTAAGCAATCAATTGGCAATAATATTGGAGGGAGAGAAAATGAAAACATTATGAAAAAAAAAGTAAGCACTAATTCTAAAGCTGCAATGGCAGCAGCTGCTGCAACAGTGAGAAAATGATATTTTAATCGAAGGTATGTTTACATTTTGTATTTATATTTATATTTTGAAAGATTACGAAACGATTTAACA
>JAJLVG010000415.1:0-16087 GCA_030564585.1 Martiniozyma abietophila
GACGCGTCGATATATCCTCAAGGCTGTGCGTAAAATTTTTTTTCTTACAAACTGAAAAAAAAAAATCTTCAATTATAACAATTTCATTGCCATTACTACAAAGACAAAGATAAACAAAAAAACCATATAATGGGTACTTCTAAAGCTACTAAAAAGTTTCAATCGAAACACTTAAAACATACGTTGGACCAACGTAGAAAGGTGAAAGAAAATCAAAAAGAATTTGCTAAAAGAGGTGGTAATAAAAAAAAGTCTACTGAATCAGGTCCAGTTGATAAAAATCAGAAGAATGCTGAAATTTTTAATGATATGGATGTTGAAAAGTTTTTTGATAAAGGAATTAAAGTTCCAGACTCAAAGGTGAAAAAAAATTATAAAAAAGTTGAATCTGAATCCGAATCTGAATCCGAATCTGAATCTAAATCTAAATCCGTTGATGTTAAAAAAGCAAAAAAGCAAGACAAAGACATCGAAGAAGATGAGTCATCTGATGAAGAAGAAGATATTGATATGAATGCATTAGCTAACGATGATCCTGAATTTTATAATTATTTACAGAAAAATGATAAAGATTTATTAGACTTTCAACCAGTAAATCCATTGGATGCTATGAGTGATGATGATGATGAAGAAGATGAAATAAATACTAGTGATAAAAAGGAAACTGAATCAAAAAAAGTCACAGGAGTCACTGTTACTTTGAAAATGGTGAAAGCATGGTCAGATTCTTTAACTTCTGCTGAACCAAGTTTTAGAACACTTAAAAACATTGTTATGGCTTTTAAGTCAGCTGTTAGTCCTGAATCTGATGAAGAATTTAAATATATTGTCAATGAAGAAAAAGTTTTCAATCATTTAATGCTTATTGTTTTACAAAAGTTCCCTTTGGCAGTCCAAAAGCTTACCCCTTATAAAGTTTCATCTAATGGGATTAGAAATATTTCTGGTAACAATAAGAAAGTTGCAAATATTACTCAAATTCTTAAAAATCATGTTGGTTCATTATTAATTTTACTTTCAGATATTTCAAATACTGAAACTGCAGCATTAGTTTTACAATCCGTTCAAGAATTATTACCTTACATAATCTCAATGAGAAAAGCATTGAAACAAATCTTAAATGCTGTTGTTAATATTTGGAGTAGTTCTAAAAAGCTTGATACTCAAATCGCAGCATTTGCTTTCATGAATAATGCTTCAAAAGAATACCCAAAATCTGTGTTAGAAATTATTTTGAAAGCTTCATATTCATCCTTTATTAAGAATTGTAGAAAAACTAATGTCCACACTATGGCTCAAATTAACTTTCAAAAGAATTCTGCTGCTGAATTGTTCAGTATGAACGAAACTCTTGGATATCAAATTGGTTTCGAATTCATTAGACAATTAGCTATTCATTTAAGAAATAGTGTTAATAATCCAACCAAAGACAGTTATAAAACTATTTACAATTGGCAATTTTGTCATTCTCTTGATTTTTGGTCGAGGGTTATTTCAGTGCAATGTAATCCTGAAAAGGAACTCAAAACAGAATCCCCACTTAGACAATTGATTTATCCATTAGTTCAAGTCACAATTGGTGCAATTAGACTGATTCCAACTGCTCAATTTTTCCCATTAAGATTTTTCCTTATTAAATCATTAATGAGAATTTCACAAAACACTGGTACTTTTATTCCATTATTCCCTCTTATTAGTGAAGTTTTGAATTCTAATCAATTTTCAAGACGTCCAAAATTAGAAACTTTACCAGCTGTTGAATTCGAACACATCATAAAAATTAATAAACAGTACTTGAATACTAAAGTATTTGTTGATGGTATTTGTGAACAAATAGTTGAACTTATTGGTGAGTTTTTTGTTTTATATTGTAAATCTGTTGCATTCCCAGAATTAACTACTCCACCATTAATTTTCTTGAAAAGATATTTGAAAAAAAGCAAAAATGGTAAATTTAACAAGCAATTGACTATTTTAGTTGAAAAACTTTCTGCTAATTCTAAATTTATTGAAACTAAAAGAAGTACAATTGATTACGGACCAAAGAATAAGGTTGAAGTTGCAAAATTCTTACAAGATCTTAGTTGGGAAAAAACTCCATTAGGAGCTTACATTCAAACTCAAAGACAAGTTAAGGAAGCAAAGATGAAGCTCATTAGGGAATCTGCTGAAGATGAAGTTAAAGAGGCCGAAGAAAAGAAAGCAGCAGAAGAGGCTGCCGGTAGTGATGATGATGAAGAAATAGATATCAATGAATCTTCTGATGAAGAATGAGTCTAATCCTCTGTTTATAAAACGTTTTTTATATATGTTTAATACATAAACAACAACCAAAACTGTTAAACAAAATGATTGTCAATAATGTATGCACAGCCAGTTTTCCATAAATAGCTGATAAGATTAGAAAGAGACGCGTGGGTATTCCGTTAATTTTTGTGTGTATCCTATCTCTTCTCCTCCTTCTTATCACCTTATCTTAGAAAAGGAAAGGAAAGAACAGGTAAAGATACATTCATGCTTTATAAATACGGACTTTGCATTGCTACTATTTCTGGTCTTATAGTAGGCATTGAATCAGCTCTTCTCCCGTATAACTTTAAGTTAGACTCAATTCTTCAGCAGTCATCGAACATCTTCAAAAGTAAAGATATAACCAAATGCCCCATTGACCTTCCTTTATCATGTACGAACAAAACCGAAGTTTCAAATTCTTGTTGTTTTGAACATCCTGGTGGGATATTACTTCAAACTCAGTTTTGGGATTATTATCCACCAATCGGTCCCGATGACATGTTTACATTACATGGTTTATGGCCAGACAGATGTGATGGGCAATATGATCAATTCTGTGATCCAAGTATGGAAGTTGGAGGGGTTAGAAGTATTTTGAATGAGTTTGGTGAAACCGAACTGCTTGCAAAGATGGACAAGTATTGGAAAAATTTCAATGGGGATGACGATTCTTTATGGGTTCATGAATTCAACAAACATGGAACATGTATGAGCACTATAAAGGAATCTTGTTACGAAACTGAAGGATATAAAAAGAATCAAAATGTGGTTGACTTGTTTAAGAAAACAGTAGAGTTATTTGAAGGTTTACCAACTCATGATTGGTTGGCTCAAAATGGTATCGTTCCCTCTACAGAACAAACATACACTAAAGCCCAAATTGAAGAAACACTTAGAGCACATTTTGGCCAACCAGTATTTATCAAATGTAATCGATTTCATGCATTACAGGAAATTTGGTATTTCCATCATCTACAAGGTTCTATTACTCAAGGTACATATTATCCAATCCCTGCTCTCTTGAATTCACAATGTCCAGAGGAAGGTATTAAATGGATACCAAAAAAAGGATTTAGACCACCAACTCCAACAAATACAAAGCCTGGACAGCCAGTTCCAACAGGAAAGAATTTTTATGGAAGTTTCAAACCGGAAGGGCATCCAGGTTGCCTTATCAGCAATGGTCATTGGTATACTTCTGGTACATGTGCTAAGTTTAACCTATTAAAAGCACCTTTTGGTGGTTATAATATCAAGTCATCAAAAGGATATTGCCAGATCTCAGATGACGGTTCATTTATTTGTGGTCCTGGAACTAAACCAATGCAATTTTCTTACGATAAAGATAAGAAAGTTGTTACTTTTGGAGGTAAGACTAGATGGAGTGCAGATGGTGTTCCGGGAAGATTTCAACAATTTCCTATATTTCCAGGTTATGATGGACCTGTTGAATTTAAACTCAAGCTAATCTAATTATTTTTTGTTATCACACTATTTATAAAAAGGTATTATTTATTATTTATTAAGTTCCTTTATCTACATGATTGTCAATCCCAAATCTTTATAAAATAATGAAAAATTTAAGCAGAACAAGAATCACAGCCTTCTGGATTTAATAGATCACATGCAATGATGTTGTTGTCATATATATTAAATGATATATCTTCCTTCTCAGCATCTCTTACATCCGATAATTTTCTTTTTTTCAATGGAGGCGCTAACAGTGTTTCATCTCCTTCAGAAGCAGTTATCAATTTACTGCTATTAGTATTTACATATTCCACGTTCGAATCAATTGTTGAAGATCTATATTTATTGATATCAAGTGTAAATTTGATTGCTGATGATGCAGCCTTTGTCCTCAAGTAATATATTCCAGTTTTTAAACCTTTCTCCCAGGCATAAAAGTGCATACTGGTTAGCTTTGAAAATGTTATATTTTTTACAAATAAATTCATACTTTGAGATTGATCAACAAAGGGGGCTCTATCAGCAGCCATATCAATAATGATTCTTTGAGACAATTCCCAAACAGTTTTATATAGCATTTTGATGTCTGGGGGTATTGATAAAATATTTTGGATGGAACCTTCATTTAAAATGATTTGATCTTTCATGTCATTGTTCCACAATCTTAACTTAATCAAATCATCTATCAAATATTTATTCACAACTTGATGCTCTCCTGATAAAACTCTTCTTGTATATATATTTGATGTAATAGGCTCAAAGCATTCAGTAAATCCCAAAATTTGTGATGTTGAAGCAGTTGGCATAAGAGCAATTAACAATGAATTTCTAACACCATGTTTTGATATACTCTCTTTAAGATGAGCCCAATCCCACAAATCTGACGGTTTGATATTCCATAAGTCAAATTGTAATAAGCCTTGGGAGATAGGTGAACCTTGATATGATTCGTATTCTCCTTCTTTCTTTGCAAGTTCCATTGATACTTCAAGAGCTCCGTGGTATATCGTTTCAAAGATTTTAATATTCAAATCTCGTGATTCTGGTGATCCGAATGGCATTCTTAAAATAAAAAAAAGATCGGCTAACCCTTGCACTCCTAAACCAATTGGACGATGTTTTGAATTGGATCTTATACAACCCTCTAAAGGATATTCTCCAATATCTATAATCTTATTCAAATTACGGATAACAACTTTGCAGACTCGATGTAGCTCATTAAAATCAAAATTTCCATTTTTAACAAAAGTTGGTAAAGCAATAGATGCTAAGTTACACACTGCAATTTCTTCGGGAGATGAGTATTCAACAATCTCACAACATAAATTTGAACTTTTGATTGTTCCCAAATTTTTTTGATTTGATTTTCTATTGCAGGCATCTTTATACAAAAGAAATGGATTACCTGTTTCTGTTTGAGCAACTAATATCGAATGCCAAAGCTTTTGAGCTTTTACTTTCTTCAAATATCTTCCCTCCTGTTCATATTTATCATAAAGATTAACGAAATCTTCTCCGTATGCATCTGTTAACCCCGGTGCTAGATTTTCTGAAAATAAACACCAATCTTTGTTTTCTTTAACCTTTTTCATAAATAAGTCGGGTATCCATAAAGCATAAAATAAATCTCTAGCTCTCATTTCTTCTTTTCCGTGATTTTTTTTCAGATCTAAAAAATCAAATATATCGGCATGCCAGGGTTCCAAATATATACAGAATGCCCCTGGTCTTTTATTACCACCTTGATCAACATACTTCGCGGTATTATTGAGAACTCTAAGCATAGGAACAAGACCACTTGCAGTTCCATTCGTACCAGCAATATAAGTTCCGTTAGATCTAATATTCGAAACATGTAAACCAACACCGCCAGCACCTTTGGATATCATTGCAGTTTGGTAAACAGTTTTGAAAATACCATCAATTGAATCATCATTCATTGCGACTAAAAAGCATGATGATAGATTAGGAAAATCAGTTCCTGCGTTAAATAAAGTAGGTGATGCATGAATAAAATATTTTTTTGACATTAAATCATAAGTTTCAATTGCACAATCAATATCATTTTGATGGATTCCTAATGAAACTCGCATTAATAAATATTGAAAAGTTTCATGAATCCCATCATTTGTTTTTAAAAAATATGACTTTTCTAAAGTTCTAAAACCAAAATAATCTATATCAAAATCACGTTTATGGTTAACTGCCATATCAATTCGATCTGCATTTTCTATAACAATATGATACGTTGAATCAGAAATTAACTTTTTACATTCCTTTTGATTATTTGAATTGAATTTATATAATAATTTAATATTGTCAGAAAACTTTTTTGGAATCTTCTTTTGAATATGTGCTGATAACAAACGAGCAGCTAAATCTGAATATTGATAATATTTCGTAGTTAATGAGGCAAGAGTTTCTGCTGTCAGATCTACTAACTCAGTTGAAGTTAAATCTTTTGGCAAACCTTTTTGAATACGAGAAACAGAATAATCAATATCTAAAAGTTTAGAGTTCAAGCCCACTGATAACAATTTCAAGTAGTCCCGCAATAGACTGGGATCAAAAAAAGATTTAGTTTTATGTCGGTAATGGACCCAAGTCTTTTCTTCTGTATAAGTCATGACAATACACCTATTAAACTATTTAACGAATTGTATATAATGAATGGTACCTTTTCTTACCTCTGAATCCGATCCCTATAACAAATATGAAATTTTAATTGAAAATTTTATTTTAATCATTTTCATGCGCCACTCAAATTGTAATGAGCCTCGGTGAATGTCAAAATCCACTTAACATCAATAAGAAGGTACTTACAACCAGCTGTCCAGGTCTCCCAATTGACTCTGGATGAAAGCTTCATGCTGCATCCAGCAATATTATCACCTGTTATAGGATATGGTATTTCGTTGGTGGGGTCCATTGTTTTTAAATGCTCAGCTAATCTTGTAATGACATCTAATAATACTATCATTCCTTTATCAAGACCATTTTGTGTAAAGAATCCGGCTAAAGAAATATCTCCAGATGTATAGAGTGGTATACTAGTCTTCTTAGTATGTTGATTACTGTCTATTTCTGTCTTTTCAATTCTAGAAGAGGACCCAAGTGGAATGAGAGTATATCCAGTAAGTGTTACATCAAGAATATTCATACAAGTTGATAGTAAAAGGATTATATGGCCCAAAGCCGTGTTTATCTCATGCCATGTCACTTTAATCGTAGGCAAGCATCCAAGTCGAAACCCATTGATTGTTCCAAATGGCCCTTTATATGATATCTCAAAGATATCTTCAAATACATTAGTTATTCTCAAATGGTCTAACATATCTAAATTATGATAATATGAAGCTTTTGCTTTTTCAAACTCACTCAGCTGCTCAATAAACTTCATGTCCTCCTCATTCCTCTTTGCAATTAAAATATTCTCTTTCTTGAGTTTTTCTTCAAATTCGATGTCCAACTTTTGTTGCTTTTTAACTAGCTGTGAATGAATGAGTTCTTCCTCTTCAATAGCTTTCAACAAATTTTTCTCTTCAATACTCAATGTTTCAAATTTCTCTAATATATCTCCACATTCTTTCTCATCTAAACCTGTCTGAGGCGTCAGCTTCTTTAAGAATTGCAAATATGTTTCCTTTTCTTTGGAGAAAATATCAAGCTTCTTTTTAATTTGGTCAATCAAAATAGCTGAACAATCACTGCAAATTGGATAATCTATATCATAATTGGCAGACATTATACCAAAAATATTATCAAGAATTTCAACCTTTTCGTTGATACTAGATGGTTTTCTTGATTGAGAATCTTTGTTGATAATTCTATCATCTAAAATAACAAATGATCCATCAAACTCATCTTTTCTTGATCGAATTATCGGGTCTCCTCCACTTGACTTCATTGCTTCTTCAAAAACTTTTCGTCGTTCTACTGGAATATGTGGACGCTGACGTATTAAAGTTTCCTTAATTATCTCATCTTTGGATTTTGAATTGCTGTTTCCTAACAATGACGATTCAACTCGTTCTCCATAATTGACTGTCAGGAGATGTTTTTGAGCATTACTCAATTCTTCCATAGATTCATCCACTTCTAATGGTACCTTACATGTCCTACAAAAATAAGTCATGATTATTAAAAATGAATATTTTGATTCAATCAAAGTCGGTTGTTTTTTGTAAGTTTTTAAAGACACCTTCTCGCTCCTATATGAGTCCTTAATAATGGGTTTTCAATGATATAGAAGGCAAATACACTTCAAATATAACACTGTCACACTATATATATAATGTTTTACATACTTAATTTAATGGGTCTGTTGTACGTAAATAAATAAATAATCAAGTAAGTGTACAAGCTGTTTCATAATATTTACGTATAACCTCAAAATTTTACTTCACAATTTATATTTAAGTCAACATTTACATGAGATATGTTTTCCCTCTAATGGGTATAATAGACCCGGTTACTTTTATAACAGCTTCTCATAATCAGTCTTTCAGCTTACCGAATAAAACAACATGTTTCTAAGAAAACTCAGTACAAAATATAGAATCGCATTACATAAAACTTGAATGCAAATTCATATTTCTGTCCTTCTTGTTTTTCAACTCCAAATTTTGTAGATGAGGGCATTTGGCATGTAAGTAGACAGTTAGGTATTACGTTATATATATATTGCTGATTTATGGTATATGCAATTTGTAGTAAAAATTGATCTGAAACTTTAGTAGAGTCTTTGAATTTGACATCTACTTGTGATATACATGTATAAAATATTTATAAAAAATATTTGAAACGTCGTTCAACGACAGAGGTAGGTAACTAATAATTGACCTTTCTTATTTTTAACTTGAAATATCATCTTTCCTCAATAGAGAAAACTAAATCTTTATCTTTCTTAGGATTGTATGGGTTAAGTAAAAGGGTAGAAAACTTTTTCAAGTTTGGTAAACCTCTAATTTCATTACCTAATAAAGGCATTTTGACTAAATGATAATCCTCGTATAGTTCATCCATCTGATCCAAGTATTTCTTTTGCATCTTCCATCTAGCTTGGCATCTTTTACATTCATCATCATCAGCAAATAACAATTGATTGACAACAATAGTATTGACATCCATATTACCTTTAAGTAAATCTTGAATTAATCTTTCAGTTTCGTACAATGATAAGAACTCAGAAATACAAACACAAACAAAAGTTGTGAGATCAGGATCTTGAAATTGTTTATTAACTTCTGAAACTTGTTCCTTGATTTCATTAAGTTTAGAAAACATTTCTTGCTTTTGATCACCACCCATCATGTTAAGTAATGGACCCATTTTATTAGTAATTTGATCAAATTTACCTAAAAGCTTTTCAAGGGTAGAAGGTAATTGTAAAAATCTCAATGTATGTCCAGTTGGTGCTGTATCGAAAATAATTGTATCGTATTTAACAACAGAAGCATCATCAGTAGCCTTTTGATTTTTAATATGTTTCAAAACTTCCATGAATGAAAATGCTTCATCAATTCCTGGAATTGAAGAAGTGACTTCTGACATGATACTATTTAATGGATCATTAGCATCCATACCCATCTTATTGGAAGCAGTAAATTCTTCCATTGATGAAGAAGGATCAATTTCCATACATGATAAATTAGCTAATCCTTCAACAATCCTAGCATCTTTACCAAATTTTTGATCAAATGCATCTGATAAGTTATGAGCAGGATCTGTTGAAATTAAAAGATAATTTCTTGATGGATTGTTAAGTGCCAGTTGGATAGCGATGGAGGAAGAAGTAGTAGTCTTACCAACACCACCTTTACCACCGACGAAAACCCATCTTAGAGTAGTATTGTTGATAATTTCCTTAATAGTAGGCTCAACTTCAAAATCAGACATTGCTTTTCGTATTTGTTTGTAGTTACTTCGATAATAATTCTTTTAAAAACTCTTTAACTAACGTTTTTGATTTATAAGTGTAAAATAACACGAAACTAATTTTTTTTTCGCCATTTACTCTCAGCGAAGAAAAAAGAGAGAATGTTCCAGAAACGATTACCTTGGGGATTATAAAAGTATTAAGAAATTGGTTTCTTTGAAGTATAGTTAATTATTCATGTTTTAGTTACTGAGTCAAAGTAATATACTGTTCAATATTCTATAGATAGTATTTTTTATAAAAAATAAATAAAAGTAAAGTCTATGTTGTTAGTGTCTATTAAAAAATGTTTCAACTGAATGAGCAACTTGTTCTACATTTTCTTTATCATTAATGATTCTCTTTCGTATCCATCCTGATAATTTAGACTGAATTGATGGATTACTGTATCTAACATCAAACAAAAAAATGGTTGCGTAATCATTGATATTTCTTATTGCCCTTCCAACTGATTGATTGATAGCTTTCATACATAAATTCTCATAAAACTCATGGCTTTTACCTTTTGCGTAGCTCACTCCTTGTGATATATACATTTTTTCAATGTACTCTTTTTTAGCAATTAAATCACCACTAAATGCATTAGGATATGGTAATCCCACCATTATGACAGCCCTTGCTAATTCATCCGAAAAGTTGATACCTTCAGACATTTTACCGTTAACAACAGAAAGTAATAAAGCACCAGTGTGTTCGATTTGAATTGCTTGTTTGTATTTAGACAAAATTGCGTCAACGGATTTATGTTTATCTTCTGTAAATATAGGTTTTAAACGGTTTAAATTTTCATAAATCCCATTTTGTTTCCACTGATTTGTAATTTGATCAAGATAGCTATAACTTGGAAAAAAGATTACCGTACCATCTGGTATTTTTTTTAATAAATATAATAATGCATATCCTAAATCATTTATCATCTTGATGTTATTTCTATGTTTAAAAGAAAACTCAAATTTTGTGTTTTTCCATTTGCATATTGGATAAACGTCAAGATTTGTTTCTGGAATAACATGATCACAAGAAAAAGTCATAATCTTTTTTTGAGATACTTGAGGGACAAGAAAATCAATAAAATCAGTAATAGGCTCCATGGTACCACCTGCTAAAAGAACACACTTGCTTTCTTCAACTATGTCTTTGAAGTCTTCACTCGAATCAAGTAATAAGTAATTTAAGAGGACATCATCACCACCAATAGGAGATTTATCAAAAAAAAATTTCCCACTTTTAAGAGGATTTGATAAAGAATATAAGAATGATCTTATTTTAAAAAGCAAAGGCTGCTGTGATGCTTTGTAAGGGGCTTGTTCTGTACTTATCTTTTCCATGTAACTCTCTAATTTATATGCAATCTTTGATTTATTAAAATAAGTTTCTAAAGTAAAAATATTCAATAGATCACTTGAATCTATTTCAAATATATCTTCTCTATTTACTTCCAATCCTGGTTCAATTGTTTTACTTTTAATATTTTTATCAAAAAATTTGCAAATACCAGTCAAAAGTTTTAATAATTTTGCCAATTGAACTCTATTACCAGCAGACATTTTTAAAATGAATTTTTTAATATAGCTTTTTAATGCTTTACGAATCATTTTAACTTCATTAAATGACACACTACTTGAATAAATCCTTGAAATTGTATCAATCAAATTATGAGCTTCATCAATAATGACAATTGAATTTTTAAGGTTCAATCCTAATGCGCTCCTGGTATCTTTATTCAATAATAACTGATATGGCATAGATATTATTTC
Source organism: Martiniozyma abietophila (assembly GCA_030564585.1). Classification (NCBI taxonomy): domain Eukaryota; kingdom Fungi; phylum Ascomycota; class Pichiomycetes; order Pichiales; family Pichiaceae; genus Martiniozyma; species Martiniozyma abietophila. The sequence goes on from JAJLVG010000415.1 coordinate 11,458, forward strand.
AGCAACTGGTATATCTCTCCGAGTACTGTAATACGGGCATACGTTCATCTTTCCTCCCAAACCTTGTAAATCTTCAATATCATGTATATCAGCCATTGCCAAATCATTTAATCGTTCGTATCTTGGAATTTCTTCTTCATCATTCCAATTTGGCATGAATTTACATCTTTTCCCTTCTTTATTATTTTGAAGATCTTTACATTTTTCATTAATTGCTGATAAATCGTTACTAATATTGACGTCTTCATTTATACACAGTTGCTTTCGTGACCCCATTGGTAAATATTTGATTCGCTCCTTTGAATCAACACCAATAGATGAAGGGAATTCTGTCATTCTTAGTTGACTGCTAAATTGACTTAATTGAGAATGAGTCCTTGAAACAAAGTAAATTTTTGTTTTAGATTCGTTTAGTTGAGTAGCATGAATATTTGATTTTGTAATTATATGACTCTTTTCAAGATTGCTCAACATTTTTAAAACATCTTTGTCCATTCCTTCATTTGGAAGGTTATCTGTAATATCAAAATTATCAGGTGCAAGGTCATCCATTTTTATCTCAGTTTCAATATTTATTTGATCTATTTTCCTTTTTTTCACTTTTGTAACTAATCCTTTACGTTTACCAGTATTAACCATATTCGTATCAGTAATATCAATAGCTAAACCTACCCCTTGTTTGCTAACTTCTTCTAAATGTTCTTCATATTTTTTAGATTCAAATAAAAATTCATTTAAAACTTTTTCTTTATAGGCTTGTTTAACCCATTCAGGATCATCATCTTCTTCATCAATATTACTATTCAATTTTGAATCTAAAAAACCTTGGTTTGTTTGCTTTTTATATTCTCGAAGCCATGACATAGTAGAACAAATTAAACTTAAAGTTTTACCTGTTCCTGTTGGTGATTCAAATATACCAATTTTGTAATCTTCACTTAATGTTTTATAAATAGCAGTCATTAAAGCAATTTGAACATCATATGGATGTTCAAATGGATGATTAAAGTTTCTTACTCGATGATCACCATTATCTATTGAGTCATTTACCATTGATTCTCAATTATTCAATATTAACCTAAGCACATATCTTTTCATATATATATTTACGATAATAATATTTGACGCCTCGCGAAACTAAAAGGGAAAATATATTATTTTTCCAATTGCTGTGAAGATTTGTCAAATTCGAAACTGAACAAGAAAAAGTGTTAACCACTAATAGAAAAGCTTTTAAAACTATCTTTATTGTGTATCTAATTAATTCGATAAGAAATAAATGAAGTATAAGATATCAGATCCAATTAAGGATCTAATTGAATCCTCGAACTTTTCAGAATTTAAGAAATCAGAATTCATAAATACCTATGGGATATCATATTTTGATTTAGCTTTGATTTATAAATCACAAAAGCCATTTTCTAATTTAAAATCTATTATTTATTATTTATCAACAACTTCACCAATTTATTTACATGAAGAAATAAAATCAAATAAGAAAAAGGAGAAAACTCCTGAATTTTTAAAGCTTATGTCTCGTTTAAGGAATGAGGAACAAGAAAAAGAATATCGAACTTATATATCAGATAAAACAAAAGATTCTAAAAATTCCAATTCGAATATTACTACTGTTGTTGATAGTATAGGATCATACTCTTTTCTTTCATCTAATTTTAGATCTAGTGATCCAAATACTAATCAATCAATTGGTCAGATATCTAAAGAGATTAAGCATCAACTTACAACCATTATAAATGTATTAATTAGTGTATGCTCTGTTGGTTATGCAGTGTGGTATTGGACTGAATCGTCTATGCGTATTAATGTTTCTACAAGGGCCTTGCTGAGTATATTTGCTGCGTTACTTGTTTTAATTGCAGAAGTTGTTGTTTTTAGTGGATATTTGAGAAAAGTTGATGAAGCAAGAATAAAAGAAACACAAAAGAAAGAAATAAGGGAAGTTATTGAAACTGTTGTTTTTAAAAGTGGTGAAAGAAAGATTCAAAATTCAAATAAAGTCAAAGAAAAATTAGGTTCAATTACTGGTATTTCAAAACAAGAAGTTACAAAAAGGAAAAAAAAAAGAAAAGAAATTTAATAATTAAATATTTATCATTCTTAACATGTTATATTTCTGTGGTTATATTACTTAATTATCTCTTTCTTTTATCAACTTGTTGAATTTTTGAGCGATTAATATCAATAAAAATGAAATGATTAAATAAACTATAGCTCATCAATCATTTCATATAAAATATATAACAGAAAGTGTACAATCATTTCTTTAGAACTGAGTTATAAATCAATTTTGGATCCGGTTTAACCGTGTTTGTTTGATCTCAAGCCGTCTATGAATGAGCCAAATCCAAATTTTTTTGGTGTAGCAAGCACGGCTTGTGTACAATCGGTTCGGTCGGTCATACAAAAAAAAAATTGTTTTACAATAAATATCAATTTGTTATAAATTTTGTATAAAAGAGTAAGAGATGGCCCCAAAATGTTGATTTAATTTATAATGCTTATTTAACTCTTATTAACTCTAATTTTTGTTTTATACTTGCTCGTTTTATTTGATTCAGAACAATCTGTTAAATTTTTAGTAATTAGATCATCATCACAATAATGAAACTGTGATCTATAAAATTTTAAGAACTTTAAATTTACTCGACTAATTTGGATTTTGTAAATTCATTAATGGTAGACTGAATTAAATGAAAGTAAGATTGTGGTACCCAATATATCAAACCTATATACAAGCTTTCTTCACTGATTTAAAACACTCTGTGATCTGGTGAAAGTTTTCAATCAGTTTTAATTAGAAAACCGTCAATCATCCAAAACCAATTAAGAAAGTTGCACTAGTATGAAAAATTATTATACTATCAAGTGGTATAATATATTGATGAATGAAAAATAATTTGGAGAATTTCAATGTGATTTTCATCTGAACAAATTCGTGGGGGAGAATAAATCAAAGTTAAATACTACAAAACTTTCATTATATACCTTTGAACTAATGTTATTTCAAATGAGTACCTTAATAGTTCTTCGTTCGAACGTATTTACTATAAATGAATATAATAAGATCACATCACATCAGCAAAACAATAACACAGCCTGAATAAATTGAGGGCATTGTTGATGACGTAATCATATTACAATGAATCATCTTGAAATAAAATACGCCAAAATGAGAGTCATCGCTTGTGTGGATTTATCGTTATTAAATGAGATTATATATACAGGTACTGGTTATCAGTTCATGATTGTTAGTCTGGTGAGACTACTAAATAGAGTATAAAAGGAAGTCACTTTTTACCATATTCCAAGTTGTTATGATAATACAAACTGTTTTCCATCATTTTCATATAATGTATAAAGTGAGAAGTTGTTATATTTGAACAACTTATAAAATTGTGGAGGAGTGCAGTTTATCGGATATAATATTAAATTATTATTCAAACAGGCTTATCATAATAATAGTTGTTAATTAATTTTAGACTTGATCAGATTTCCTGTGTGGTTCTTGGTTCAACAAGTCGCGCGGAGGACTTTTATTTATGTTTCATAGGCATAATTTGAGTGATTTTTTTTACCTTGAAATTAAAATAGAAGATGGATGCTCAGCATACCGTGATATATATAATTAATTCAAGAAGAGAAGAAACCAAACAAAACAACAAAAAAGTAGAAACAAACTCACATCAAATTGATTTACATTAATCCACCATACTATGGATTAGTGGAGAAGAAAATATATATAAATTGCATGTGGCTTTAAACAAATTTCAGTTTCCTTGTTTACCTTTTCCATGAATTTGCCGTTTTTTTCTGTTTACCCGCGAGTTTTGTACACACAGGCAAATATTGAAAAGCATTAAAATATGGAATTTTATAATCATTAATTGTGTTTAGAAGTCTCATAATCAAGATGAATAAGTTACTTCTAAACCATTGAAATGAAAATCATTAGTTTCCAGCATAACTATGACTCATATAGAATTAAAAAAAAAATTGCTCAAACTCAAATTTAAAGCTCCACAAAATAAGAGGAAGAGATATTTTTTTTTTGTTTTCTCTCATTCCGGGAATTTTTTAGATATTTTATTTTGTTGTGCTGAGCATCTCCCGATAGCTAATTCATTAACTTGCTCTATATACCATCGAGATTATACACCAATGATGATACAAGAGACTCTATTTTGAAATGATTTATGAATATAAAGACTTCATATAATGCTGCCTCTTTCTTCTTATCTTATTCACTCTACTATTACCCAAATGATCAACCCGCAAACTATAGCCGCGTTCTTTTTAATCAAAAATTTTAGCTTCTTTAATAATTATTCAAAATTAAATTATATCTCTCGTTCAATGATTCAATTTTATATAAATACTACAATGAGTCCCATCTATTCAACCATTTTTTGAATGTGTTAGTTTTTTTGTTTTTTTTTCCTTCATTTCATTGATCTTTTAACCTTATTTTGGTTTGATTAACTCTTGTTTTTCAATTTGTTAAATTAAGAAAAAGAAGAAAATAATGTCTGATAATAGTATAGAAACAGCTTCTATAGATTCATCACCAGATGATGATGTCAAACAATTCAATCCTTTAGAAGATGTTGAA